>OMNN01100153.1:34465-53685 GCA_900302755.1 Chromis chromis | reverse complement strand
TTAGGAGGAACGAGATTTGAACCAACTAAGCACCAGCACCAGCACCGAACTAGCACCTGGTTCTTCTTGGTGTAAAGGGGTATGAGAGGTCCTCATGTCCATGCCCAATGGTTCAGAGCATTTTTGACCACATAAGGGGGACCAACACATTAGGCAGGTGGTCATAATGTTATGCCTGATCGGTGTATTTAGAACTGATTTTAAGATGTTATTGGGTAGGTGTTTTAATAGGTTAGCATTGTATTACCTCTATGGCCTTTTAACTTTACACACTCCTGCTAGATCACTGAGGTCTGCTGACCTGAAATCTAGATTAACGCACAGAGGAGATTAGACCTTTGTAGTAGCTCCTTCTAAAATGTGGAGCTGCCTGCCCCTTCAGTAAGAGTTCATATAGTCTCTAAGATAAAAATCACTTTCTGCTTTATTCTTCTCGAGATACAGTTCATGAATAAAATCAAACCTTCAGCGCTGTGCTATTGACATTATATTACTCACAGTTTATTACATTATGCTTTACATACTTAAGCATGAAGGACCTGCTCAATGGTTCTACACTCATTCACTAGAATATGACTCGAGCTCTCTTGTCATTCCCCAGCACATAAAACACACTCACCAGTGAGGTGGCGTCACCTCAGGCATGTCTGTCATCATCATAAATATATCTGAGCAGTAGCAGAATAATAATGAAGCCTCGTACTGTAACCGTATACTGCATATCCCTCCGGCGGTAAGAATGACCAGTGTGATCTCTGACTATAACAGTGATGGAAACCTCATATAATTGACTGAAGGATTGTTTGATTGCCTGAATGTGACATTCATTTACACAGCCAAAGTGATATAGAAGGTCATTTTCACAGTTCAGTCAGGTGGATGTGTTAGTGCGCTGACAGCACAACCACGTGAGGTTAATCCCAGCGCCGCTCCCCAGGACAGTGGGGCAGGAATTAATACGACACGTAAATGACAGTGGTTTCCTAAAAAGGGGTGAGAATCAATTTTCAATCTGCAGCAGCCTGGTTTGACCCACACTGGCAGGCATTACCCCTCCCACTCCCTCCCCACTCCCAGCAGAGTGTGTTAAATCCAGTCCAAGCACAGGGCTTGAATAAATCTGCATTCAATTAACGGATTAGCTACTGTTTAAACATGGCTTCCTCTATTTGCCACTAATCCGCCAAGTGGGTGTCTGTGAATGACACAATGCAGCATTTCAATAAGTTCGTATTTGAAATGGTTGGAAGATGATTTGAGGAAAAACATCCCGTGTGTGTGCGGGAGGGAAATGAAGATCTTAACCGGTAATATAATCAGGAAAAAAAAAAAGATGGGATGTTTTAGATATTCAGACAGGGGAAGGAGCAAAGCTGAAATGTGTGGATTCTGCAGGGTAGTAAATCACGTCGGACAGCTTGGATGTTGTAATGTGGAAGAGCTGACTGAGACACAGCAGCATTTAGTGTGGATGTCAGGATACATACAGGTTATAAATAGGGATGTCAGGGTAATTTTGGATCATTTTATATATGTTCCCTCATTATTTCTTCACGCTGACACATTTTCTCCATGTCTGTCTTTATTTCCAGTCTCTGTCGCGTACACTGGAGTCTTTTTTGGCCGCGCATGCACTGATCCTATTTCAACCTCCCGGTGTGATGGCATTTCCTCAGGACATTAGTTCACTGTCATTAATATCTGTTCAGGGCTCATCTGTTCCGTCTTGCCATCCTTAACCCTGACCTCATCCTTTTGTGTTTGTGTGGCTGACAGGGACTGCGGCCACATAAACTCTTCTTTTCACCCTACGTTCATCCATCACATTGATTAACTGAAAGTCACAGTGAGGCATGACACCATTGATCCGTATTTTCAAGGGAAGCCTTGCAAAATGACCTCAGGAAATCAGTTATTTTTTAAAAATCTGAAGTAAATAAAAATAATGTGTAAGATAATGTGTATTTGAACTGGAATAAAGAAGTGGAGCTGTCAGGCTGCTACATGTGGGGACGTGTTATCTGTTAGCTCCGTAATGGTTCTATTTAACTAATTCAAAACCACTCAAAATGAAAGTCTAATCACTCAACTCCCAGGTGAAGCATTTGGTGGCTAAAGCTGAGGACTTGGAATCCAGGCAGCAGAGATAAAACTGCAGGATTATCAGTCTAGAGGAGGGTTTTGATGACGTACGGCTGGAGCACGTCTCTGCTAAGATGTGACAGTATTTACTGGGCATCAGCTACACTCCAACTCCAAAACATGCACATGAAATCAAAGGATAGAAAGCCACACAGACCCATCGTGGTCAAGAGTCACTTCTTCCAACAGAAAGCTGCAAATGTGGGAGTCATTCTTCCCAACAGCAAGCAAATCCATATGACTATACAGCCTCAATGTGGATGAAACAAACTGCCTTCAGCCACAGTGTCAGATCTTATATCCAAATCTGCTGCAAATCATGACTCCAGGAAGCGAGCAGAAATAAATAGCTAATTCCTGTGAGGCCAAAGTCTACATCATGAACAATCTACAGCCACAGGAACTGGAGAAGTAAGTGTTTATAATACAAAATGCCAGCCAAGCTGTGTTTTTTAGCATTTTGTTTTAGCATGTTTGACATCTAGTCAGGATAACCATTCCTGCTCGCTATGCAGTGTAACCATCGTTGGCTAGATAACGGTTCTCTGGCTGGGCTAATACAATACCCAGCTGGCATCTGGCCATCAGTTTTGCTTCTAGCTTTTACTGGGCATTTAATGGTATATCCTGAACAATTTTTACCTGGAATGCTGGACTTTTATACATCAACTGAAGTCCCTTAACGCAGATATCATGGATATTATTGGTTTCTATTTAGTTTAATAAGGTTCTTTTCATTAAATTTGACCCTCTCACATTCTAGAGCCGCCAGCAGGTAGACATTGTAGCATCTACTCGAAATAATTCAAAAGTACAGACTAGGCTTGTTTTGATTTTTTTTTTTAAAAACTAATCAAAGAAAAGATTGCCAATTTTACTTTTCCTCCCCGATAATAATGAAATAAATGACTCAAAAAACAAAAATGCAAAAATGAAAAAAGAAACTGTTTTTGGTGGAGTGGCATATTTGAATACAGCAGTGATCCTAATTAGCACAAATGACTGCTTCTTGATGTAAAGCCACATGCATCCATGTTCCATCTGCCAATCCTGTTCAGTCTGACAAAACTCTGCATCTCCGTTCCCACCAAAGCTTTGCTCTGGGCACCAGCAGCATCCAGATGTGTGATGTCTATGTTGGCAGCCGGACTCTCGTCTCTGAAGCATAAAGTGAATATAAATAAATTAATGATTAAAAACGAGAATAATTGTTGAGGGTTGCAAATATGGAACATATGGTCTCGGTCAAGATTATAGTCTCATGTTTATGGCTAAGACTGAAATGTCCCTTCCTCTGTAACACTGTAATAAAGACAACAAAAAGCAGCATTTATTTTTATGCAAATGCCACAGATTTTATAGCTCAGATAAAACAGCTGTGATGTAATAGTGTCACAGAAGTGGATGGAAAGTTCGAATCTTTCAATCACCAAGCCAATAGTACTTGAGGCCGCTGCTTTAGCCTCCACATGTCAGCAGCACTCCAACTTTCCAGTAACAGCTAATTAACAGAGCCTCTTTCTGCATCCCAGGATGGAGAGGAAAAAAAAGTGTCACACTCAATTTATTCCTTCAATACGACACCCGATAGGAGAACACATTCAAAGCGCACACATTCGCATGGTCAAACACTGGCACGTTCCATTTTGACAGCCTGCTTCAAACGGCCAGTGAAACATACAGTAACACGGATACACACTTGTACAGTACAACACACACACACCCGTTCCGACTCTGCCCACTGAAAAGACAGATCTCTTGAGCTGTAGCCGACATCATGTACTTAGCGTGTCATACAGATGTCACAGCGATGCGGCTCAGGCTGCCAGAGAAAGCAGTCAAGTATGAATGGCAGAGCCTGCAATGAATTCCTCCGTCTGCCACAGTCAGTGGACCGTCTCACCCCTCCCCTCCAACAACACCCCCCCAACCCCATTGAATTACAGAGATAAGTGGCCTTGTGTGCCGCTTTGTGCGCATGTGTCCGCCTGTATGTAGAACTCCTCAGCTGATAAGAGGCTTCATCAAATATCTAGTGATAGAAGATTTTAAATTCTATACAAAGATTCACAATGAGAAAAATCAAGAGTGCTTTGGCTAGCTTATGTGTGAGAGACTGAATAACTGAGCGAGGCAGGACAATAACAAAGGCGAGAAACATTTTTCACGGCTCCTAAGTGGTCCTGAAGATCTTCAGAGCACTTAAATTCAACAGTGAAATGCATCTGTATTCAGACGAACTTCTTAAACCTATTAACTTATTCATGCTGCAGAGCTGCCATTGGGTTCCTGCTCATTTCCTGGCATCTGCGGGCCTCCCTCTTTAAAAACTCTTTTTCAAATTCCGATAAATGATTGCCCCAACAGTGCCAGACAAATTGCTCAGTGACTCAGTGCAAAAACACAATAATAACACGAATAATTCTAGATGTCACAGAAGGAGTAAAAAAAAAAAGTTTCTTGGAGTAAGTGGCGGGCTGAAGAAAGGGGAGAAACACTTCCTTCCCTGCCATAGTTCTTGGCACGCGGACAAGTGGGGCGCAATGACACTGTAATAGGAGCTAATGAACCATTCATCAAGGGAGATGATGTGCTGCCTGGATGTGGCGGTAATATTGATGACGGAGGCGAAGGTAGCCACAACAACACATCAGACCACCCATCACATCCCACTGCCCCCAGAGGGAGGAAGAGACCAATTAATTACTGACTGTTAGTTCAATGGCAATTAGACTGCTTGTAAGCTTGTATCCACTCCACTCCACGCCACTAGTTCCTACCGCTCCATCCAAACCTCCTGCGATGGAAAATGATCCAAGCTGGACTTTAGTGAATGGAAACGATAAATAAAAAAAGCATGAGCTGAAATTCAAGAACAAAAATAGGGGGAAAAACTGACCTATAGAAGCCCAAAGGAAATGAGAATGGATCTGTCTTCGGGTGGAAAAAGCTATTTAGTCAACCCTTGCCAGAGGAGAACAGCGGAAATGATACCGTGGAAGTTTGCTTTAACATTTAGATAAATCACAGAGAAATGTCTGTGGCATAACATAATTAGATCCTACTGTTGCCGTCTTTTGTTTTTGTTGTAAAATACATCCTGTGTTTCAGTGGGAGATTAAGGACTCATACAGCACTGGCTTCTAAAAGCAGCAACAAAGAAGCAGCTCAGGCAGATGGTGTCCTTAGTCAACAGGAACTCTCCATTTAACCCTCAACTGGATTAATGAGACACAGCAAGCATTAAAATGTCAAGAATAGTTTGTGTAAGCTTCAGACAGAGGTATATGACTTACTGCTGGATATCCAAAGCTGCTGGTACAATCCCTCATGTACACTGATTAGCCACAACATTAAAACCACTGACAGGTGAAGTGAATAACATTGATCATATTGGTACTATGTGGTGTTCTGCTGGAAAACCTTGGATTTTGGCATCTGTGTTGATGAGACTTAGACACCCAAATAAATATTGTCCCAGAACAAACACACTCCCTCATGCATATGTAACTGGCCTACCCCCACAGGAAAATGCACCCCACCACATGGTAACAACATCAACCAATCAGGAACACCCTGAGAGGTCCTCTTGTCCATGCCCAATGGTTCAGAGCATTTTTGAGCACAACACAACATTAGGCATGTGGTCATGATATTAATGCCTGATCGGTGTAGACTAGATTAGATTAAAGTTCCTTTCTGGTCTTTAATTTGACTCATCTCTGTGTATCAAAGTTCCATATTTTGGGGGATTTTCCCATGAAAATAATCTTGCCTTATAATGGCTTAGCGCTACAACCTTGTTTCCTCTAATATGCACAGATCCATTAGGAACAGTTCCTAACTTCTCACGGCTGCTCAAGCTCATAAACTCACCTGTGACTTTGCTCAAACATTGTGAAACTATTCTACGCTACACAATGGTGGGTTGAACTGAAATATAGACCAAGAGAACATTGCCTTCCCGACAGCCATGCCACAAAGAAGAAAAAAAAAAGACTAGACAGCCCAATTTTTTTAAATGAAATTCATGCTAAAGTGCACCAAAGTAGTAATTGTTATTATAATTATACTTTTGAGCTTTATACCAGACCAGCAGCCAAACAATCCAACTCCAACAGATAAATTATAGTGCTTCCATCAAGCCAATTAGGACACCTTCCATTACCACATATGAAAAGTTACTTGTTTAATCAAATCAGTGTAAAACCAATGCTTTCTGACAAGATATCTGAAATAACTGAATGTTTTTTGCACAGGTCCGAGTACTGCTGGTATGGATTCAGTATTAACTACCTACTGGACCTGACACCAAGTAAAAATGAGGCTGAGTAAAACTAAGCTACATGTAGGATTTGAGCAGTCCACATTGAATATTTTTCGCATTCAAGTGCTGGGCAGTCAGCATTACAGCAAACCCTGATAAAATGTTGCACTTGCAACATCGTAAGCTATTGATCTTTTTTTCAAGTCAAGGTGAGGATTCTGTCAGACTTTACCTGTTGTCCAACAGAATGCACCTATTGTACACACTCTCAGACAGAAGAGAGAATCACAATGTCATATGTTCATGTGTCCTTTGTCTGCATACATAAAGGGACAAAACTATTTTTCAGTCCACCTGCTGCACCTGCCTTGTAGGTGAGTAACATGTTCCAAATGGGGTGACTATGTAGAGGCAGAGGTAGTAATGACAGGAACACTAAAACTTGTTTTAAAGTCTCATCTTACAAACTTCTCATGACAATAACAGAATGATGACGTTATGACCACCTGCCTAATATTGTGTTGGCCCCCCTTATGTGGTCAAAAATGCTCTAAACCATTGGGCATGGACAAGAGGACTTCTCAGGGTGTCCTATGGGGTCTGGCACCAGAACGTTGGCAGTGGATCCTTTGGGGACTCTGGCTTGTGCAGTGGGGCCTCTGTCAATCCAACTTGTTCCACTGCATCCTGTTGATGCTTGATCAGAATGGGGTGTAGGAAGTTTGGAGGTCAAACCAAAATCTTGGGCCTTTGTCATATTCCTCAAGATGTTCCTGATTGGTTGATGTTGTTGCCATGTGGTGGGGTGCATTTTCCTGCAGGGGTAGGCCAGTGACATTTGGGATTTCCATTTGCATGAGGGAGTGTGCTTGTTCTGGGACAATGTTTAGTTGGGTGTCTAAGTCTCATCAACATGGATGCCAACAGAACACCACATAGTACCAATATGGTCCATGCTATCCACCTGACCTGTCAGTGGTCATACTGCTGGGGCTGATCGGTGTATATCGTATGTATTACTTATTGCGTCTTTGACTATTAATAACTGCTGTCAGCCTTGAAAAACCAACAGAGACGGGTATTGGGATGCATTTTTAACAGTGCACATATGTGTTTGTTTTGGTCACTGTGCAGAAACATATGATGTTTAATAAAGCCATAAAGCCACAGACACACATGAAATCCTCATGAAATTGATTGAACAAAAGAAAACGATGAGCACGGCTGCAGTGGTGAGAGGTTTTATTACTGCTAAGAACACCCAGCTGAGCCAGACAGAGTACAGCTGCCCACCCCCACCCACTCCTGCACATTCCTCCATGCTTGGTTGCCTCAGCTAAGAGTAGTCAAGTGCAATGGAAACCTCAGTTGCTGCCCAGGTTCCATTCGCACCTCACCAAACTCGCCGCACTTCCAATTCCCAGCTGGTCTCCGACCAACCTCCTGGCCTCCCTGCTCCTCCTCCTCCTCCTTCCTCTTTTCTCTTTCTAACACCTGGGCAGCCGCATCCCACCATCACGCCGGGCTGTGCTACCTTTATTACTGCACAGGCTGTGGGAGGAAGGGAGCTTGCCCACTGGCCCATGGCAGGTTGTACTCAAACATATCTGAAACAAGAGGAGCTCAGTGTACCGTGAGTACAGGCAGGGTGCCCGAAAAGTCAAGGTTTGCAAAGAAATAATAGGAATAACTTCATCTTCCATGCCAGCATTGACAAGAATCAATCTTTTGGGCAGGGATTTTTGATTGAATGACATTTCAAGCTGTGTTAAAGAGACCTGTTGGAAGCTCTGCCTGTGATCTCAGAATCTTGATATTTTTTAAGGACTTAATTATTAATATTGTTTTGGCCCCAAAGTAAATCAATTATGTAAGAGAGCTTATTTTATTCATTCTGTCTTCATAGGCATTTTTCGGGTTGAAATTATAAATGATTTTGTGTATAACTGCATGTTTATTTCATGCTACGGTGGACAATCCTGTTGATTTGGGTTTTCGGGGCCTTCTGATGTCGGAAGTGTAGCGTAGCATCGTCTGTAGTATTGAATCACTGATGCCTGCATGACTGTCAATCCAGTTTTGGTAGATAAAAAGGAACATGATATTCATTTAGCAATCATGTCTGGAAGTTGGCAGCGGTCATGTCAGACACATCCTGTGGAGGAGTGAGTAGTATCCCCGTGGAGCGCGAATTTTTGGAAATCCTGGAGTACATTTCATTAGCTGCTTTGCCTTTGAGTGTGTTACCGTGTGTGCATAAATGCATCTCAGTGGGCGTATAAAAAGAAAAAAAAAAAGTAAAGAAAAGAAAAGAAAGACAAAAAAAAAAAGCACCCGGAGACAAAGCAGTTACTCAGGCGGAAAAAACAAAACAAAACTGTGCATTTGGGAGAAAAACAATTCCCTCTCGCTGCTGAAGAAGGCCTTGGATGCCAGGCAGCGAAAACACATTTAACAAATGATTTCATAAGAGCAAGGGAAAATAAAGAAATGAGCGCCAGCGAGAAACAGATGACACAGATGTTCTGCCCTGATCTTTCATCTGAGCCTGAGCATCCTCTACATCTCGGGGACTCTGCATGGTCATTAGTTATTTAGCGTTGGTGCACACTAACGCATGAAGATGCTGAGTACAGGAAGGAGGGGAAGCTGCTGCCAGTCCGGTGGTTGCTCAGCATTGAGTCATTTTTTTTGTTTTTTTGTTAAAATATCAAACAATATCAAACGTCCTGTATGAAAACCACAAACAGCAATCCAGAGGGAAGATGCATAAATCTCTTTGTAGCTTTATTACTAAACTAAAACAGTACATAGAGACGAGAGGACGGGAGAATGCATATCGATTCTTTTTGGTTGAATTTATGGGGCTGTCTGTGAGCACGCTTTGGTTTTTATAAATCTTGATCATTGTGCACAAACCTGATTTCAAGTCCCACATTTTGTCATACATTCAGTTTCGACATTTAGATAACTAAATCAGCTGTTTGTGTATCAGTGCTTCACCTGCTCCTCCCAACTTTTGACCTGTGAATGTAAAGAATAGCAAAGAAGGAGTGAAGGTTCACTGATTTATCCCCTTACACACCCGTTCCATCATTGACGCAAATGGAAACCATCAGCAGCAGTAGCTCGGCTTCTATACAACAGAAATTTTAACATGGTATCAAGAAAATTAGAATGAATTACCATCTATTAGTGTTGTGTGAATATTGGGAGTTGGCTTGATGGGATAAACAGCTGGTGGCACTAATGAACCAGTTCTATTAAACCATTAAGATAGAGGAAAGCTCTACAAGATGACGTAGTTATTGTTGTTTTAAAGGAGCACCAGTCAAACCTCATGCAGTGAGAAACAAAACATAATGGAAATACAGCATGTTGTTAGTTTTGTTTGTTTCCAATATTAATTTGAGATAAGATGCCATCTCCACAATGATGTGACGTTTTAGTCTGCTGCCATTTTTTTGGTTTTCATTTTTTTAGTGGATGTTTGAGTCTAATTGTTCTTGTACATTATGATTTTTTCACTAAACCCATTTGCATTCTGCTTTGTCACATTTTGGGTTCATCAGTAGACAAACTTTTTTGCAATACTTTTAGCTTTTATTTAGTTTATTTTTTTTGTTGTTGTCATTTTTGTTCCCCAGTAATTAACTAATTGGGGGACTGGTGGCCTAGTGATTTGTGAAGCGAACTTGTAACTGGTGGGTTACTGGTTCAAGCCCTCGGATTGGGAAGAGGTTGAGGTGGGAAAGTGAGAGTGACCTCTTGTCCCAGTCACCACCACTGTGGGCCCTTAACCCCTGACTGCTCCCCGGGTGCTGCACCACGGCAGCCCACTACTCCTAGTATGTATAGTTAAGGTTAACTTTGAATAGGATGGGTCAATGCAGAGAAGGAAGGAACCCAAGGGGATCAATAAAGGTTAGATTATTATTATTATTATTATTATTATTAACTATCAGTTAACACAAGCAGTTTCTGGGCCTCACATTTTTACTCACTGTGGACTCATTTTTCACTACATTATCTCATCTCATCTTAGCACCAACAATAAGTCCTGCACCTCTATGAAAACGGCACAACCATGGCTAGAAGTTGAGATAACTCAACAACTTCTTCAATGTAGTGTGATACAGTTATAACGCCATAAATCATTTAAAAAACTGAATCAATAAAAGTTGATGATCAACATTTTTCCAAGTGCCCACATGTATTACCAACACTAGGAAAACAATAGTGACTCTGCACATATACTACATATTCTACTACTTACATTGTTAATTTGTTTCCATACTATGCTATGTGTATACACAGCCTGCAGTTCAACCGAAAAATGTGCCTAATTTTTGCCACATGACTGTTGGTCGTAGCTCAATCACTCTTGTCTTATCGGGAGTTCAGATTTTTTTTATTTTTTTTTTTACAAAATCTTGATAAAGCAAGCAATTTATTTTTGGCAATTTTCAAATCTCAATTTTTAGCTTAGATTTGGTTGTTTTTCTTCTTTCAGGAATCTGAAAATTCCAATGATTTTTCCTGTTTTTGCAGATTCTTCCATGGATAAATGGTGTAATTTTATTGATTTTTAAAAATGTGCATGTCATTGACAATTTACAGATCACTGTATACGATACAATACTTCCACACTATTATACTGCTTTTTAACTCCACCTTATTGCGCCTGGCGTCCTCCAGAAAAGCCTGTGTGAGCCTGGTCTGAAGCAGATCTGAGGTGCTTACAGTTTCAGCTCACACTCTATTTCTTCTATCAATGTATGGGTGGGGAGTGCTGTCTGTTATATTATTTATACAGCTGGCTCCAGATGTTCCATACAGGAATAACTGTCAGTGACTCTGTGGGCTCAGGAGCGTTTTCTCTTTGTGTCTCACTGCTCACATAATAAGGATAAAGTCCCTGCAATAATGCTCCGGATCGGATGCTGCAGGTTAGTTGCAAAAGCGGCAGTCATGATTCCGGCGTTCAGTGTTTTTCTGCAGCAAACTGTGGCACTGCATCTGAGCAACACCCAGCGGAACAGCTCTCCTGGGCTTCCACATAAAAGACCGCAGCAGCTGTTCCACCATTTTGCAGCTTTACCAGCTCGCAATGTTCTCCATCACCCTCCACCTCTTTCTCCCGTTCTCTCATCCCTCTCTGTCTCCCTCTCTCTCCCCCTCTCTCTCACCTGGGGGTGTGATTAGCAGAGTCAATTAGCGCACACTAATCAGGCTAAAACACAGACTGACAGATGTAGAATGCCAAAAATGACTTTTTTTCTCCCCCCCACTAACTTTTTCTTTCCCCAAGTGATTTCCTTAAATTAGTGAAGGGAGTCTTGCCACGATTCATCATCAGAGTAATTGTTGCCGTGTGTGTGTGTATGTGTGTGTTGTTCATAGCATTGTACATTGTGGAGGCAGCATGTGTCACTACAAAGGTTTCTCAGGGAACCTTCATGGTGTTACCAGCCGCTGTATTGTTAAATGTTGCTTCAGATGCAGATGATCCATGCGAAAGACATTTCTGTGGGTCTGTACTGAGTTCATACTTTGCTCCGACCTTCGCCGCTGACTACGAGCTTTTTCTTTTAAAGAGTTAGCAATGAGCGAGTCGGCAGCAGCGACTGATGATACATCCAAACCCTAACAGAGGCAGAGCCATAGGTAGATGCTGGGTTGGTTTGGAGATGATAAAATACTACCAACCATGCTGATTTTGTTTACTGCTGGAAAAAACAAGAAGAAGGTCTTGTAAAACAGCATCCTATCTGGAAGTGTTTACCAAGACATAGTTCTATCTCTTACCTCCCCTTAAAGTGTCAACTTCATGAAAGCATACTGTATTATATAGGGATGCTCCGATCAGGTTTTATGCTGCCAATCACTGATACCGATCAGCCAAAGTGCCGACTGACTAAAAAATGTTGATTAAGTTAGGATGAGTGCTACTAGCTACATAATTTGCAAAAAAAGGAACCATAAAATCACCTTAATTTAGACAAAAGCATGTTGTTACCTTGTTGTTACAACTGAAAAACACTTAAATGTACCTGCTATCAGTAACACAATCTTAACAGATTGAAAACAATAAGCCTCTCAACAGGATAAATCGTGCAGAAAATCAAATAACTAAAAGCCAATATATCTCAACACTACCTAAATCAAATAATGTCAAGTAACAAAGGATGCATTTAAAGTTAAGTGCAGGTTGCATTCAAAGGAGCTATCATAAGTTACTAAATCAAAAATACCTGAGAGCATGGCTTAGCAAACTCTTTATTGGTAGCTCTGAGAGATAGATAATCATCTTTGATGCTGCTGCACCGTCCGCGCGTTGTGGAGCATCCTGTTGCATCGTGTCGCGTTGCGTCGCGGCTCAACGTCAGTTATACACACAGCAAACTAGTGAAGAGCCGCATGGGAGCCGCCACACGCCTGCACAGTGTGAAGGAAAGTGTAGGGGGACACTACGCTGCACACAGAGCCTCTACAGGCTGCAGGCTGCAAAGTATGAGCTACTACAGGTGATCGGTTTTTGTGATCGGCAATGAAAGGCAGTGATCGGCGATCACTGATCACATACTTTTCCACGGAGATCGGCCATAAATTATCGGTGCCGATCAATCGGAGCACCACTAGTATTACACTGTACTTAATGTAATATTCATGTTACCTTAATTTACCTTTCCCCTACCCTACAGTGATGATGGTATAGTTCGCCATATGTGCTTTTTATGGCTGGAACAGTGGGTGAGAGAACTGCAGAAACACATGAGTGGGGCGAGGCTCAACTAGCAACACAAGCAGCACCCAGGATTTATTGCCCGGTAGCTGCAATCCAAACGTGGGATCTTCACAGGGGAGAAAGGTGAAGCTCCCATGTGTTCCAGGCTCCCAGTTAAGTTCCCTTCTGGCAGGAAGGAAAGTAGCTGGCAAAGCCATGTGACACTGAGTGTCACAGGCTCTCCCTCCTTTGGCGAAAAGAGAATTTGGCAATAGAATGGTCTGCAGTCCAAAGGCAGCAACACATTCTAAAAGATGAAAAACCAAAATAAATGCGGAACATCTAACTGCAAATGATAAAACATAAGAAGAAGCAAAAGTCGGTGGAGACCTGCTTGTATTTTCCTCCACTTCCATCACCCCTAATCATGTCTGCTCTTTATTGATATGGCAGCAGGAACAAGGAGAACAAATGTGTGTGTGTGTTTTTTAAAAGTCTCCTTTCAACACTCTCACAGTGCAGTTGTTTCATTAATATGCCACCTCTTCCACCTCAAGCAAGAGTAAAAAGTTTTCATTTTGATTTCATTTATTATGTGCAAATTCAAAATGTGCATATAAATTAGTGGGTGGAAATCAACTTAGTGTGAGCAGTGCGATAGTAAGCAGTACATGACAGCTGGAATAGACCGCTTCTTAACCCTCTGAATTCCAAACAGTTCCTGGGTGTTGTTCATGTTTTCACTGCAAAAGTCCTGCACCTCTAGGGCAGCAGCACAACCATGGCTAGAAGGCCTTTGTGCAGTATAATGCAGTTATAATGCCATCGGTTGTAAAAGTAGAGGAAACACAAGTTGCATTGTTGAGGGTTAGGGTTAATGGTTTGTCAAGTTGCTTATTTTTTGTGACATGACTGTTGGTTGCAGCCGAGTCACTCATGGCTTCTTGGTTCCGTAGATGAACATTTAAATTCTTTCTTTTTTACAGAATCTTGTTAATGCAAATGGTTTATATTTGCTGATATTTAAACGAGACACATACAATAACGTTGTTTTGATAAAAAGTCATGATTTCAAGCAAAGATTTGGTTTATTCTTCCGCCAAAACCGAAAGCTACATACGTTGAGTTCAAGGTCTGTCGAGAAGTTGACAATCCCACAATTCTGGTTTTGATAAATGCTGTACCTTTGGCAATGTTTTTAAAGATAACACACCTTTTATATCTGCCAGCGTTTTGTGCTCCAGAGGGTTAAAGTGGGGCTCAGAATACATGTAAAACTGTGCAGATTGTCATGTTGTCTGAGTAAGGGTTACTCCATATTTATTTAGTCCTTTCTTTATTCATACACAGTAATGTAGTGCTCCATTTAAATAGTCTCACAGGATCTGCCTTGATGATTAACACTTGTTTTATATATATATATCAGTAGTTGTGCATGCATAGTACTTCCCCTCTGACACTGCATCCGAATCAAATATCACAACCTCCCTTCATTATAAAGGCCCCATGGTGATCCAGCCATGTGTTCACATAACATATACTTCATAATAATTAGTTCTTGGTAAAAATGCAAAATAACTTGTCGTGGATTTATCATTCTTAAACATATCACAGCTCAGAACTTTGTTTCTTCAAAGTTGAAGAGGCAGATGTTTAATTTGGCTTTGAGAGTTTTGCGCTTTGTGGGGAGCTAATGCTTAAATGTGTTCTTGCAAAGCCATGTAATCCTTTATGTGATCAGGAAAGCATGAGGTTTGAGGGTTGGGGGAAATGATGTGAATTGGGTAATCCTCCGAGGTCTTACTGCACTTGGAAAATGAGAGACATCCCCTATGGTCTTTGCATGTGGTTAAATAATGATGTCTTCTCTCCACGCTGCTCTGCTTTTCCCCTCATGAATTAATAAATATATGAAAAATATCTTTTATATGAAAAGTTAGCATCAGCCAGGAACATTAAAAGTAGACATTTTCAAACATGAGGCAGTGGTCCGGTATAAAATTTTGAAAAATGGAAGTCTGCATTTGTTCTGCTTTAGTACATGTAACATGTACTTAACAGAAATGGTGCGATTTGAATAGCAAAGAGCTGCAGGAGCAGTCATTCACAACGCCTGACAGGTACTCGCAGCACGGGACCTTATGTTACAGTGTGCACTGCTCTAAATGAATAAATCATTTCAAAACTGATATGGTATTCTTTTACTAACTTTTCATAATGCATCAAAAGCCGTTCACATTCTATTCCAGCTGAATTGGAAATCAGCTTCATATCCATAGCTGGACATATATTTTCCAGTTTCCTCCACGCAGCAACCATAAGTTCTAGTGAGTTTGGTTTAATGGTCTGTGTGTTGTTAGAATATGCAACACTATGTGCACAAGTTGAGATTTTTGCACATCTATCATGGCACGATTCCAGACGCTGAAAGGTTATTGATGTGTTAGATGGAAGGCCAAATATCTGCATAATTCTAAATTTAGCAGAAGTGACAATTTGGCCCAAAGGTGGTGGTAAAACGACAGCTCATATGATGACAAAAATGGGCAGTAATCCTCTGGGGAGCATGAAAGAGGTCAGAAAATGTCATGGCAGTCTGGCTTTTAAATTTAGTGTTTAACCCTGTAAACCCCAAGCAGTTTCTGAGGATCATGTCACATTTTTTAATCACTGTGGCCTCATTTTTATTGCAATTTAAAGTCCTGCACTTCTATGGAAACAGCAAAACCATGGATAGAAGTAGACTCAATTCAGAAGTATCTTTTGTGCAGTATAACACAGTTAGAATGCCACAAAACATGATTTTGTTTTTCTTTCCTTTAAGTATTTGTTGAATAGAAATTGGAATAAACATGTGCAACATTTTTCCAATTGCCAGCAGATGTTACCGATACTGGAAGAAAACTGGTGACTACATATTATAGATATTTGACTCCTTCCATACCTGTCCCCTATCTGCTTTGTGTAAACCTGCATTTCAGCTCCACTCAATAGAAAAGTCCCTGAATTTTTTACATATGAGTTTCCGTTGCAGGTGAGTCACTAATGACTTTATGTTTGTGTCAAGGTGCAAAGAATTTTTAGTTTTTTACAGAATATAATTAGAGCAAATAGTTTATTTTTTTTAGCAAATTTTATAAAATATGTGAAACGTGACTGTGGGCTTGAGCTTAGATCTAGTTTTCAGATGGAACTGCACATCACAGATGAATAGTTGAAGGGACATTGGGAATATGAAAAACAGATGATTCTTTGTGGCTCTGATAAAAATGTAATTTGGGAGATTTTAGTTGAAAGATAGCACGCCTTTCAACAGGTTAAAAGAGAAAGTGTTGGCCGGAGCATGGCACCAGAAGAATGATTACAGGGAAACCCCACTGATCATCCACAAAATGTAAATGTAATTGTATGAGGAGTTAAAGATATCTTGTTCTGGATGCATGTGTCAGATGTTCAGATTAGCTGTTATAGGCCGCCCAGTAATGGGTTGAGGCATGTATTTTTCTAAGCTGTGGCAGGCCAAAACCTCCTTTGAGGTGAGCAGTGGCGAGCCTGGCTGAGCTGTTACTATGACAAAGGGGAAGTTCACATGAGTGACCAGCCTGCCAAGCTGAGCTGCTCTCCATCCTGACAGATAAAGACATTAGCGGTGCCTTGTCACTGTGTTGCACTGCAACAAAACAATTTGCCTTGGCTTAAGGTCTGTAGCTTTTGTCATTTTATAACGCATGGGCGGGAAAGATGGGAGTAGCTGTCTGACAGCTGTAGACTTTCTGCTAACCGTGGAGCTCCCCTTCAACAAGTTTCTTTTAAGATGAAAGCCCTGCATGCTTTTATCCCACTTCCGTATTTGATATAGAAGCAGGGGTTGTGGCTCTGTTCTTGTCTCAAAGTGATGTTGTGTCATTTGATCTTGGCAGATACGAAGACATCTGAGGCCTGATTGGGTTAAAAAAAAACCTGTGACAAGCGCAGTTTGACACTGTGCTAAAATATGTGCCATCCTGCTTTGAAGAGACAATTAACATGGGAGCCAATTGCTATTGCCTTTTTGTCTTCTTGGTCCTGTCACAACAGTGGCCTGACATCTTTTTGTAGTGTAGTGCTCAATTAGCATTACCCTGACTTGAGAAATGGTGTAAAATGATCCCGATTCTGTATCGGTCTGTCTGACACCTCTGAGGCTGTGGTTTAGGCCGCTATATATGATGTAAATTGAGGGCAATATGACATTCTTTTGGTAAAACTTCTGCCAAATCTGCTCCCTCTCTCATCCGAGCCGTACAATTAACCTTGTGACTTACTGATAGCTTGCTTCTAAATTGGTCTAAAAGCAGAACTCATTTGTTTGAATCTATTTGTCCCCGAAGCCGGAGGTAACTTCCATGACACAAGAGAAAAGTAGGGTAAAGTTTGGAACATGAAATCTAAAAAAAGGAGGACATTTTCTATTCTCCCCATTAATTAGCTCATCCCCACATATCCACGCTCACCTAAAAGTTTCTAAATCTGTGGATTGGCCTCATTAGAGGACTGGAGCACTGCAGCCGGGGATGTGTGATCAATAGCCCAAACTCGGAGTAGCCCCATGCTGATCACTTGCTAAATCCCACTTCTGATAGGAGTTGTTGTTCGGCACCAGCAGAGCTAACTCAGTTGATTAAATATCCACCTCCCTACCCTCCTTTTTTCCTCCCATCTCTGCAGGCCTGAGTGATTGCCTGAGATGGGAAGGGGGGGGCTTATGGAGGAAGAGAGAGGGGAGAGAGAGACTGATGGTGGAATAAAGAGAGGGCAGAAAAGGGGAAAGATCAATTGTGGATTTAGCTGAGAGCACAACTTGGCAAGTGCATGCAACCCACGGCAGATAATATGATTATCTTGGGAGAAAAAAAACAAAACAAAGAGCCCCACCTCGCTGCATTATGCAAAGGAAGATGTAAGAGGAGTCTTGTCTTCCGTGCAGGCCTTAATTCAACAATATTTACTGGATGCCATGCTCATTTTTTTTATCTCTGCCACCAGCTTAAGAAATATTAATAAATAAATCAGAAACTAATACCATGGTCCAGGGTGTATTATATGTTGGGGATGACAAGAAGCTTACTAATGCAGCAGAATTGTGTATTATTTGTCAGTGGGAGTGAAAAATATGAGGTGCTGGCACATCAATCAAGGATGCCATTTCAACATGGCAGTATTGAACAGTGTGGATTAGCCACCCACTGTGAGGAATCAGCGAGGGACAAATAAATGCACGGTGATGTGCTTTTTTTTTTTTTTTTTAATCGTCCCTCTGTCTTTTGTCCAGACTGTCAGTGAGTGCTTCAAAGTAATTATCAGCTGATGAATGGTAAATTGTTTTTCCAGCTCCCTCCCTGCATTATAGCTGTTGTCCTCTGGTAGACGCTGACAAGGAACAGTGTTGGAGACATTTCTGAAGTTTTATGTGTGAAAAGACACATGCAGTGTGTGTGTGTGATGTTGTTTTCATTCAGGCCACCCACCACAGTTAATACTGATACGGAAACAATGTGACATCTTTAAAAACAACCGAAGTTCTAGTCAGATTATCTAAACCACTGTTTTTGGAGATGTATATAAAGACAGACAAAGCCTTTGTGACATTATCAATCTATATTTTTATCTATATTTCCTGAAGTCCAGTTTTGAAGCTCAGGCTTCCGTGGGGTCTCTGGGTCATGGACTGTTCAATGACGGTACCAACCAGTCACTGAAAGTGGCCATGTCCTCAAATATGCATAACTTTAAGCCTCAATACAATTTAAATTCACCCACATACAGTTATCATGAATGGGAATATTAGATACAGAGACCAAAACAGATTTTGTACCAGTCTGTCAACTACGACTAAATGATTATTATATTATATTATTATATGATGTTATGATAGATATTATGATATGAAATCTAAAAATGATGGTCAGTGGTCTGTACCAAACAAGCATGTTAGTGTACATCCTGAGAATATGATTCGAAGGCCAAGTCAACTTTGTAGCACCACAATGCTTCATCTATAATGGTATGTTGTGATGACGGATGCATAGTACCCATCGTTGACTG
>OMNN01100153.1:13526-34445 GCA_900302755.1 Chromis chromis | reverse complement strand
CCCATCGTTGACTGTGATATTAATCGATAATCGATACATGATTAAAAAGGAATCGAGTACGGCTGATAGTTTTTCACATTTTAAACCATTAATACAAAACATCTGCTGTAAAAGCTGCTTGGATACATTAGCCAATCCATTATCAGAATGTTGTCCGAATGAACTACAACTTGCCTTGAATACATAAGTTCTGGCTGGAAACCATTAACCACCACAAAAGTCTGTGTCATGGTGGCCCCTCCCTAGCTAAACCCCCACAATCATTTCTACATGCCAACACGGAACTGTCTGTAGTTCTGGTTCTATCAGTCAGATCGCTGCAGGGTTACCCACAAACAAACTGCAGTCTTCCATCTCATTAAACAGTAAGACGCTCCACCTGATGGTGCAACCAAGTACTACAGCTAAGCTACATTACATTTTCTGACATGCATGTCAACTGTCTTTGGGCTTTTTGGTTCATATATTTTGAAACAGTTAAATTATTAACGTCAATTAATCGAATAACAAATAATCATTAACATGCAAATCTTCAGATACCACCAGAAGTGTGTCCGCCACAAAAGAAAGACAGCGTGAATGTCTAAAACCATGACCGCTTAAACCCTGCGGCATAATATACATACTAAATTGCAGCCTTTGGAGTTTGCTAATTACATTGTTTCAAATTGCGATTTCGATTAAAAATCAATTACGTTTTCAACCCCAATAGACACTGTCTTCTAATTGTATCAGAAAGATCCAACGTTTGTGTGATGTTATTATGCAGCCACAAAACCTGGTACAGAGAAGGTCCAGGTGGATGGACAGGTCAACAAAGCATACACTTCACCAAAACCTCTACCTAAAAGTAACCACAAACTAACTGTGGCGGTGACAGATCAGAAGGCAGTGACAACATATTCTGTCATTGAGTTTGGAGAGCCGGTTGAGTTAAGTGGTTTTTGAAGAAACATCTTAAACAAGGGATTTGTTTTACAGCCTGTCTGGGGCTCTTGTGTTTGTTCTGTGTACTTTACTACAAATCCCTCGATTTGCTGCATCCTCTGATTTTCCCTGTGACACAAGTGAGTAAAAATGTTGCAAGGTCCACCTGTAAACCCTCCAAAATCAAAGTTTGATCCAATCCCTGTCTGCTTTGGCCTTTTTCCTTGACAGCTCTTGCCCCTCGCTGCCACAGGAGACATTTAGAGTTACCAAATATTATACTCCTGCTGAGGGCGAGCAGGCGAGAACAGAATATAGACTTCTGTCTGGACACGTTGTCTCCGGCTCAGTCTCGGCCTGTCTCTCTTTCTCTCACGTAAAGGAAATGGAAGCTGCTCGCTGGAGATAAGCCGCTGCTTGCCTGTGAATTGCAGCTGCCACTGTCAATATGCAGCGGCGTTTCGGTATCCATTTCTCCGTGTCTTGTCATTGGCAGAAGTGACAGGTAGATTGGATGGAAGACCTGCGAGCTGGGACGGGTCACCGGCTTGGGCATCTGACGACTGGAAAGCTGGTGTCAGCCCGCTGGCCATTGGCATTCACACACGCAGCTCAATGTGCATTGAAAATGGGCCTGTGAAGTGAGACAAGGCTGGATGCATGTATTTATTCCTAGAATGCATTGGAAGGAGGATGTATGAATGTGCTGAATGTCTGAGTGCTGTCGGCGTCTAACACCAAACCTAATCAACAGCTGACAGATGAAGAGAATAGATCCCACGTGTTAATACTCCAATTAATATCAAATATTAAAAAATAAAATGGCACAAAATTCTATGTAAATCAGCTTTTATGAAATTGACCATCATAAAAATGACTTCAAAAGAGCAATTTCTGTGTCACGTTCTTGGTATTGTCGTGCTTTTTGTGAATTCGTAGGCATTTCTTTCACTTTCAATTGGAAAACTGGATTACAAATGGAAGCATATTACCTATATTATTAGATACTAAGAGTTGAATATATAATACATGCATACACGGTAAATTTATGTCCAGGTACTGTTAAATTTGCAGCATAAATGACTGCGAAGCATATTAACACCACTCTGTGTAACGGTAGAAAGCAGTTTGACAAATGAGGCCCATTTTATTTAAGCAGCACACCTACTAGGCAGCAGCCAATTACCCTTGTGGGCCAGCATGCAGGAATTTGGTCCTCAATATGTTTTGACAGCGCAGTGCTATATCATAGTTAGCCCCGCAGACACACTCGTCAGCCTCATACTTGATCCTGAACACAAAAGCTGTCAGCCAGGTCAGAGGCTCGGGGGTGGGGGGGAGGAATGCTGACATTGTCTGCAAAACACGGCCATATCTTCCAACAAATGGGATACGGGTTTGATGTTGTGGTGGCGGGTTTATGTGTGGGTGAACATGGTGGGGGTGGTGGTGGTGGTCCAGAAATGCTCCTCGTCTGTGTTGTGCTGTGACATTCTAAGACTCACAAAAGGCGGGGTGGCAGAATCGGCGCTCCGAAAGCATGCCCCGAGAAAATAACATCGCATAGATAGCTCCGTGCCTTCGCTGAAATTTTTTTCTAAAAATAAAAAGCTGAAATGGCATTCCGTAAAGAAGATTGTGTTTATTCTCCTTTGCCCCTCGAACCCAGAGTGTGAGAATATTGACATTAGTTTCATCCCCATGTATCCGGCAGCTCAGGGACTTGCTAACCCCATTTTTTCCTGGTAGTAATATACCATCTCTGTGTGATCTAAATCTGTAAATCCTGCATCTCATTGTGATTGAATGCAAATGCTAGCACTTAGAATCGACATAACCAATGTTATTATCCAGGTACACTTTGAGTAAGCCACCGTATTTACTCATTGTGTGGCGTATTTACATTTATCAAAAGGTCCTGCATCTCTGACTGCAGCGAAGTACACCTGATGTGAAGATAATTAGCAACCCGGTGAATTAGTTTGGAGAGCAAGGGCCTCGATTAAATCGCAGTAAACAGTTCTGCAGATGGATAAGCTGTAATCTAACATGAGCTAAAGAAGGTGTCTCACGCTGGTGCTGGTAAATGACGATGGAGACTGTCCTCCTAAAAAAACAAACAGGAAAAAATAATGACATCAGATGTTTCTTCAACCCTTTTAACTCCACAAGCAGTTTCTGGCTGTTCTCCTGGCACATTTTTACTCACTGTGGGCTCATTTTTCACTGAAACATACTGAACCTCTATGGAAACAATGGCTAGAAGTAGAACCCAAATGATCTTTTGTGCAGAATGAATGAATTGTGCTATAAATCATTAAAAATACAAATGCTTTAAGTTGAATTTCTTTGATCATTGGTGGCCCACAGGTGTTGCCAATACAGTACAATGTGTTTCTACTTTTAGTGTTAAGTTGTTCCCATACTTGTTTCCTATCTGCATGCAGTTCAGCCTGGTTCAGCCAAATAGTCCCAACATTTTCCCCTTGTGACAGTAGCTTGCAGCCTATTCAGTGATAACTTATCATGTGTTAGGTTTTTTTTGCAGAATCTGTTAAGAGCAAACGATATATTTTTAGCAAATTTTTGAACAAGGTACGTGGAATACAGTGATTTTAATGAAACATCGTGATTTTAAGCTTACATTTGTTCCCATTTTCTGACACAACAGTGTGAAATAGTCAAAGGGCCATAGGAAAATTGAAAATCTGACTATTCTTTCTGGCTCCGATAAATGGTGAAACTTTGGGAACTTTTAAAAGATAGCCTACCTTTCAAACCTCCCAGCAGGTCTTTGAGGTTCAGAGGATTAAACCTATAAATAACTGTGTTTAACTAAGACCTCAAAGACCCCCCTCATTTATTAAAAAAAATGAATCACCACATAAGTTTCACTGCCTCTTCTTATTCAAGCATTCACTCCCAACATGCAGATATAATATTTATGCAGTTAGAAAACCTTAAATTATAAAGTGAACAGTCATACCCTATTAATGTACCTGTAATGATGCGGTATATAGAGGCCTTTTATTGCGGCATATAAATATTTCACCGCTTAATGATCTTTATACCTGCCCTCTCCTCTCCCCCCTCTCATTGCACCTTTGCTCTATCGGAGCCATAAACTGGTCCGCTTCATAAGGTATGTGATGCAAACTAGCTGTGGCAGTCCAACTTAAGGTCAGCCAAGGAGATCTACCGCCCGAGGCAGGAGGAAGGGAACAACTGTTCACGTCGAAAGCATGTAGCTGTGTGTGTGTATGTGCACAATCACCTGCAGGGAAGTAGGGCATCATCCGCGCTCTCGCTGGCTTAAGTTAAAGCGACAGGTGCATCGGGTGCACCGCGAACCATGTTTTCTCTTGTATATGCAAACACACTGGCATTGTATGTAGTTGTTGTCCAATTTCAGTAATGCTGCACCCGGGTGTCTGCTGACGGCTCCGTCGGTTGTTGCAAAATGCTTGTTAGGCGTAAATGTGACACTCCAAAAGCAGCTATGGGCATTTTAAGAGTAGATTCAGACAGTCGTGGTCACCATCTCTGTTTAGCGTATTAGCATGCTAACATTTGCTCATTAGGCCTAAATACAGAGCGCCGCTGATGCTGATGGAGAAGTCATTAGTTTTCATGCCACACGGGTGTTTATCACATTTCACAACAGAAAAACGATGCTCTCCTAAAACCCTTATTTGCATTTGACATTTCTGTCATCTGCAGAGTGAATCCATGACTGACTTAACATACAGTCCGTGAATCAGTATTTGGCACTTTGAAGGTTTTACTAGTTGTACTCGTGATGGGTTCAGATTACACAATAGCAACACAAAGAGACTAAAAATGGCCATCGAGCATCTGATTGTTTTATCCCTTGTAGTGAATCAGAGCTTCAGCTGTTCGGACAAACACGACTCAACAACAAGACGAGTCTGTTAAGATTTATTCTACCTCTTTGCAATACATGATGTCGCCCAAGTAAACATGGAGCGCTCTTGAGCACACAAAATGGCAATAAGCTAAAAGAATAAACTGTCCTGTGTGTGTGTGAGGCACAGTTGGATTCACAATCGATTTTTAACATTTCTTTATTGAGGCTTTTCCAAAAAAACAACACAGCCAGCATCATTCACACCACTCTTGGTGTGTTTCAGAAGTTGGTCCCTTCCTTTAATGACCCCATACAGGTCATAAAGGTGCCAGAGTATAATAGGACGAGAGTCGTGTAGCCTGTTGTGTGTTTCAAGTTGTAATTTCATGAACTGAAAGTGCTTCACAGTGGAGTTTTGCTTGACTTTCTTTCCATTTCTGGGCCGATACTGATGAACACAGCTACAGGGAGCTTTATGAGAGTTCACACAGAGGTTCTGGATGTACATTTTGGAATTTCGGTCTCAATAGCCCGCTCAGCATGGCACACCATTTGCAGAGGATAAGGTTGAATCACGCAGAGATATTTATTATACAGTGCAAAAAGTAAATAGTATGGACTTTAATAGAATGGACTGAATAGATTCCTCAGTACTGTAAATGATTTTACTTGTTTTTGCCATTAATTAAGCCTTATAGTTCAATATCGGGTCACAGACTTGACTGTAGAGCTTTATCCTTAACCCACGTAATAGATGAAATACACATTATTAAGTTACAGTCATCCATAATAGGAAATCGTCAGCACTTCTACTACAGCTGCATGTGTTTAATTTGTTAAAACTCCCACATTTAAATCATTTGTGCTTTAATTAAAACCTTCCAAAAAAAAATCAAAACAGGTATTTTTTACGACATACATTTGATCGTTCAATTGTAATGACTAATTTTTCAATTACCTTGGGCTGCTGACATTGGTAGATTTCCTGTTGTTTGCTGGCGCATGTTGACACATATTAGCAATTCATGACTCCAGGTGGGGAATATCAGAGAAAACAGCAACCAAACAAAAAGAAGGAAATTGGATGAAGGCAGGTTCCATCACAGTGTGGATGTTTCTGTTGAAAGGATGCTTTTTAATCAGGTTTTGGGTTCAACTGTTGGAGATTACGTTGGCCCTGTGTGTGCATTTATTCAACAGCTGCTGGCAAACAGTAGCTACATCCAGCTATACTGATGACAAAATGAAATCGGTCATTGTCAGGAGAGAAGGAGCCCGGATGATAATTCAGGATGAAAATAACCTGATGTGATAACATGTAACACTGCCATGCACGCGCCATGCATTTGTCAACAGTACATCACCATTGCGGCTGCTGACACATGAACACATGCAAGTTACAGCGACTTCCTGCACGACATTCAACTGCCACACATTCCTTGTCAAGCTGAAGAAGAAAACCTAACTTTAGACAGCACAGATGTCCAAAAAAAAGTGCCAGACTTTATGTACTTTAAAATGGTAACTGACATTTTATTACTGCCACTATCTCTCCTTTCGTTAAACTTCGGGCTCATTTCAAAAAGCCACAAGCCTGTGACAGTGTCAGGAAATAAAATAAAATCTGGGTCACACTGTGAGACATTTGCCTTTGGAGTGTACTTTGCTCCGTTGTCATTTCACATGACTTTTTTTTTCAAATTCCCAATGACCTTTACAGTCCTTCTTTACCCAAATCGCTTTGCCTTCCATCACAGCCCTACGCTATCTACCTGTTGCAATATGACAGTGTGGGTTGAAATACGCGGTTGTGACGGAGATTATGGTTTTAATATATATTTTCAAATTGATGCTACCAATATCAGTTGGTGGATTGTACAACAGAAACGATTTACAGTGTAACTCTAACTTTATTTCCCTTTTGTTTGCTTTAAATTTGCAAAAAGCAATATCCCAGCTGTGGTTTATGTCTGCTTGTTCCAACTGTGGCATCTTTTAAACACCTTCAGAACCTGTGGAGCCCATGTTTTATGAGGCACACAAGATACACCGATCAGCCAGCCAGCTGAAGTGAACATCATTGATCATTATGTTGCAGTGCGGTGTTCTGCTGGAAAACCTTGGGTTCTGGCGTTTATGTGGATGTTACAGATACATACCATCCACTTTAACACTTTCCCAGACCACATAGCACCTTGCCACACCATAAATAGTGCTCAGGAACATCTTAAAAAAACACAAGAACCCAAACCGACCACCAAACTCCCAATCTCATTCCAAACAAGCGTACATAGGCAGGTGGTTTTAATGTTGTGGCTGATTTGTTGTAAATGCATACGAGGGGTCTTTTAATCAGCACACACTACATCTGCTTCTGAAACACATTTGTATTTAAGAGAGTAGTAGCTCAAGTGCAGTTAATGTCAGTGACAACCTTGTGATCACATAAAAACTAAGCTTTTTAAACAGGTAAGGATAATTTTTCCTAGCTTCTCAATTACTGTGACACTGACGGTCAGCTGTGAGCTCAGGCATAGTGATAGTAGAGATGAAAAGAAGGATAAATTAGGTGAGGCCTCGTGCCAGATCACAAACTGGAGGAAGACGTCTTAATCCAACCTGGAGTTGCAGAATAAAACCTTTCATCCTCGCTCCAACATCTCATATGTTGCAAAGGATCACAGACGTGCAGCCGATGTATGCATTTAAGCCTATCCTCTAGCGCCCATGGCAGGCACATACATATTTAAGGCTAATCTCAAGACAGCTAATTAATATCTTCATTAGTATTCATACATGACTGTGAACATGCAAAGGAGGTGGAGGAAGCCATGTCACGTTCCATTTAAGAGCTGGTGAAGTCGCTGCTTATTCATGAGCCCTGGAAGTAGATGTTGAACCGCGCAGTATTAAATTGTGATGAGTTCATATTGTATATCGCAGCCCTGCATGGTGATTACGTATCTTATCCAGCAGCAAAGGGACATTTACGAGCGGTTCCTTAATCACTGTAAGCAAATAACTGGTGACACCAGTTTGTGACACGATGAAGGAAAAGCCCTTGATGTAAAGCCGTTTTCCGCTGCAGTAACCTCTCTATTGAAGCTTTTTGCATGTGCAGCTTCCAAGAACTGCCCCTATAGAACCTCCTTCAGGGATGTTTTAAAGCCATTCCTGAGAAAAAAAAACTGCTGTTCGGGTCTCAACGTTGACTGGTTAAACTCCACCTCCATCACCAGTGTAGTATTTGCCATATGGCTAACATGACAAAGACTCTTTTGTACAGTTATGTCCAATAGCTACTTTTTTTTGCTGCTCTCGAAGTTTCCATGGCAGTCAAAGTCCAATTCTTTACCACAGTCGAAACAGAAATGGCTTGAAGAGGTCGATTACAATAATAATAATGCATTGGTTTTATGTAGCCCTTTTCTAGACACTCAAAGACGCTTTACATTACATTATTCAATCACTCCATACTCCATGGTGGTAAGCTACGTATGTAGCCACAGCTGCCCTGGGGTAGACTGACAGAAGCCAGGATGCCAATCTGCTCCATCGGCCCCTCTGACCACCACCAACCACTCACTCTCACACTGCATTCACCCAGGCTTCCTGGTGTTCCCTCACGGTCTCCCATCCAGGTACAGACCAGACCCTACCCTGCTTAGCTTCCGAGATCTGATGGGATCAGGCATCCACAAGGCGGTATGGCCGATTACAGGGGCATTCATGCACATTTTGGTGCTACTTTGTGCTTTCCCCAAGTTCCACCACTGGAAAACGAAATATACAGTGTAGAGGGGGTACATAGGGGTCTGGATTGAGCTGGGGTTTACAACGAGATAAGATAAAACTGTGTTAATCTAGAAGTGCTCTGAAATACAACAGAAAAACAAGGACATAACATTAGAAATGCAGCCTAAATTATCCATCCATCCATTATCTATACACCACTTAATCCTCTGTAGGGTCGTGGGGGGGCTGGAGTCTATCCCAGCCAACCCTGGACAGGTCACCAGTCTATCACAGGGCTACACATAGAGACAGACAACCAAGCACACTCTCATTCACACCTACGGACAATTTAGAATCATCAATTAATCTCAGCATGTTTTTGGACTGTGGGAGGAAGCTGGAGAACCTGGTGAAAATGAAGTATTGAACATGAAATAAAATGCTACACATACAAGCATCCTGGTATCATACTAACTACACAAACACAGACATTAATTGTACATTATGCTTGAAATATGACGACTTTGGAAAAAGGTGCAATATTAACACACATGAAATTTGTAGAATGTGGCCTTGTTTGTTGTTTCTAGCCCAGGGATTCTCAGAGAAGTTGTGGAAACTACAGCACGTCATGCATCTGCTTGCTTCCTTGTATAACTTGACTCAATTATAGAATCGGATCATGTGGGGTCTCCTTGCATTGCCGGAGGCCTCAGGTCTGAGTGTCGATATGTCCTTTACTCTAGAGGATCCATGTAGACTTAAAGGAGAATAAAGATGTAAAAAAGACATGAATTAATCGTTATTCTTTTCATCTGTTGCTGGTCTTTAATTGGCGGAGTACTGTGCAGCTGCCAGTGCTGCAGCTTAATTGTTACAGGTGAAAAAATCTCCTGGAATTATTCTAGAGGACATATAAGACAGATTTATTTCCCCCTGCAGTGAATCAGCATCATTGTCGCTGAGGATGAGTTCACCTTATTTCACCTTACAACAGAAATTAGGACTTTGAGTCATTACGGCATTGCTCCGGCCCCCTGGATAATTGTTTGTGCACCCATGGTGACAATTTTCTCTGATTGTCCTAGATATATTTAGTGGTCTTGCAGAACCAGTGATGGTCTGATTAGTTGTTTTTTTTCTTTGTTTTTTTTTCTTTTGAAACCTGCTTTTGGATGCTTTTTGGTTATATTCTGCTCCATTTATCAGCAGTTTGTTTCACAAAATAATGTCACAGTAGAGTGAAAAGAATGTTGAAGCCATCAGAAGTAAATATAACAAATGTAGCGGTGTCACGATATCGACATCAGAGGATCTGAAGAAAATTATAAAATATTATTCCGTCTCTCAATACTGTGTCATCGTCTGTGACAGAAGTAAAGCAGGGATGGCAGCAGTCGTCTTGCTAAAGCAAAGTGGTGACAGTTGGTGAAGAGGATGTGACAGTCAAATAGATGGACAACCAAATATTACAGGTGATGTTACAGTGCAACAGAGGATGGTGCCTTTACAGCAACGTTTCCTTGCGAATACTGAACTAAATAACACTGCAAAAATGTGATCTAAGAGGAAGTCAAGACAATATATGCTGGTTTGTTTTCTGACAAGGTACTTATTCATAGTTGGCAGATTTCATATTCAACCATTTCACTTGTTTCAAGCTTTTTGATCATCTTAATAGGACATTATAAGTTGCTACTGAGATCTTATTACTGACTCTGAGTAACTTAATGCTTGAAACTTTAATTACCAGAACTATAAAGCTGTTTGATCAAAACTGACAGGTGCAAAACTGCTTTGTCAGAGTCCAAATCTCTCATTTCCAAGCATCTTATTCATTTCTTTTCTGCACATAATAACCAAATAGAATCCACTGTTATTGCCAGTCTTACACCACAGCACAGCAGCCATGTATTTCTATAGACAAAATATAATACACAACACAGTACTTAAAGAAGACGCAGTAACAGAACTCACTTTGAAAACTAATTCAATAACCTTTTGTAACTTTTGTTGTTTAATACAGAGAGGTTGAAAGCATTGTTACTTTTGTCATCTTGCCATAAGTCTGACATTTCCATTTTCACCTTGACCATCAATTATTATTATGTTCCTTTTTGCATCCTTTCTTTCTCCCATAATAGGCAGATATGGCTGCTGAGATTCAATAAAGCAGTGAAGAAATGTGTTGTACCATCTCAAGTGGGCATGTCAGGGGGAGTTTAGTGTTTGACATAGCAAATGTGGATGTTAGGGTAAATGTAATGCGTGTTCCATCACCCTGAGTTGTTCTTTTTGTTCCATTATGTTTCCAGTTCACTGCCCGTGTTATGTTTTTCTCACATTCATGTAAGAGTAGTGAAGCTGTGACACCATGTGTGTTGCTGGGTCAGTGTGTGTTAGCATAAATAGAGTGATCCTCTGCTTGTTCTTAAAGAGCTCATGTTATACTTTACAGGTTTTTTTCCCCCCTTTTCCTTTATGGTGTTTTTTTGCACAAGTTAAACGTCTGCAAATGTACAAACCCCACAATGAATTATTGTTTTTTTATTTATTACTGGAATTATCCTCTCAGACAAAAAACACTGCTCCTTACCTGCCTGAAATGCCTCGTTTAAAGTCCAGGTGTTTTTTTTTCTGTTACTTATCTACATCATCATGTAACACATCTGCATAATGACTGTTATTGATCATTAAAACATGCCAGCATAGTCTTGTAGACCCCCAAAATAAAAATAAAATGTGCATATTTTTAAAAATAAAGAGCAGAGAGACAGAGAACTGTCTCGCTGATATTCATCAAGAATGACTTGCCGCTCGCCGCAGCATTGAAATTCATCTCTTTCTTCAAGCAAGCCAATCTCATTTGTAGTTGTAGTGCTTTAATCTAAGTCCGGATTACTTCTTTTAAGCACAATAAGCTATTTTTCCAGGAAATGTGGCCTTATTTCAAGACGACTGCAATACCATCGGATGATAAATTTAAGCACATTTTCCAATATATTGAGAAACTAATTCTTAATGCTTTTCTTTCTTTCCAGACAAATGCATTTGCTTTTAGTCTGCATGTATGAGTTTCAAGATATCAGTGGGGTTTTTTGGGACTAGATATTTTGAATTCTTTAAAAATTATTGCCGAGAGAAATTTTCTTGTTCTATTGGCAGATAATTTGGTTTATTTTTAAGATGTATTACCCCCAGTTTTATTGCTTTTTCTACTGAGAGCTGAGTTTTTGCAGTGCAGGGCCATTCACAGATGTCCACAGCTCCAATAATCAGTCAGAATGAGTCAGCAAAGCTGCCTTCCTATCTGTGCTGCATTAGAAAGATAAAAACATCCATAATTATAATGTCAAATCAGTGGAAATGCTGGTTCGCAAATAACTTTTTTCATAATTATATCATAGCCTTTCTTGCAGATTGAACTGCACGGTCCCTGCTGAGTATTACTCCTGCTTCAAGTTTCTCACAAACAGCAAAAACACTAGAAATCCAATACTGAGTGCAACTATTCTGCAGCAGTAAATTTAACCCCCTGTTTTTTGTTTTTTTTTGTTTCCCGCAAAGACTCTGCTCAGAGTCTTGCCAAGACATGGAGTAATCCTATTTTTGGCTTGTACTTTTCTATGAAAGCCCGCATTCAGGAAGTCAGCGTATGCAGACACATGCGTGCTGTCAGTTGGAAGGTGTTCATCAGATTTTGCATCCGTCTGTTATCCCGTCACATAAGTCTCACAAAATACAGCTCTTGCTCTGTCTGCTCTCAATCCCCAACACCCTCCTATCCCTGGAAATAAAGACACAACAGCAAACCTGGCAAGTGGCAAAGGCAATTCAGCAGCCTGGCAAAGGACATGAATCACGAGAGGTTCCCAAGAAAGCCTCGAGCTGTCAAAGAACGGAAGCAGTCAGGTTGCTAAGATCTGCCTTCCCATTCAATTAAATCAACTGGGTCATATTAAACTGTAGAGTAACAGGTCAGGTTAGCATTGCTGCACTGTTTCTGTCTTTCATTCTATTTTTATTTGGTTGAAAATCCCTCATCAGTTGCTTTATTTCTTACTATGTATCAGGTTTTTTTTTTACCCCTTGCTGCTTCACACCCTGTTGTAGGTAAATTAAATTCAATAAAATTTGAGATAATGTCTGATTGCAGTAGATGTGGCGTGGTGTTGCATGGAATGAAGTGTTTTAGTGGCTCGATATAGCACAAGGCTCACTATTAGCGTACCGTGTCAGATTAGAAAATAAATGGAGCCAGCTTGAAGCTTGACACACACCTGTTCCCAGCTGTAACCGCACTTGAGCATTTGTTTGCCTGTCACCTACAATGAATGTCAAAGCGGTTATTCCAGCAGTGTCACACTCCTGATAGGATGTGATTCCACACTTAAAAAAAAAAAAAGGTTGACATGTGACCCGCTCAAGCAGAAAACATCTTTACAAAGTTCTTCCCCCCACCTTTCTTTGACTTTGAGGTCTTTGTTCTGCTCTTTATACAAGTTTTTTCTTCTTCTTCCCAACTCTTCTCCACTTGCTTTGTGTAACGCCGTCAAATGCGCTCTCACTGTGACGCATTATGTGGGGAAATTGACAAATTTGAAAGCACAGTGAGTCTGCCTAATGTTACCGCCGGACAGAAAAGAACTGCGCCTTTGTTTAAAAAGCCCTCCTCTTCTACTTGTTCCTCTTCACTTCTCACATGTCCCACTTCTATTTTCCCATTTCTGTTAATGATTACAAGTGTCGCACCGCTAATAGGTTGCCTGGTCCCATTCAAAGTAACTGGCTGAGCGAACAGACCGCCGCTCCGTGTGTTGCACTCGTAATATATTGTGTCGTTTGGAACAAAAAGCGAGGCCTGGCTGTCAGGATAAGATGGACTTAAATACATTTATATGTCGTGGTGAGATTGCTGGACTTCTGGACTGTAAGATTTAAACCTGATCCAAGTTAAATTGAAATCAGAAACACCAGAAGTCACTGTGAATCCAGCGATGTTTTTGTTAGTTCCCCATGAGATGAGCCATTGCAGGAGCAGATATGACTTGAAAAAAAAACAGAGAAATTAACATAATTTAAGGTTGAAAATCAAGTGTTCTGGAGCTCAAGATAATTTCCTCCAATTGCTTGTTTGGTCTCACCAACAGTCCAAAGACATTGGAAAGTAGATTTTTTAACTAATTGTTTCAGCACAGAACTGTTTTTCTCAAATGAGCACATGCAGGAATAGTTTGATGTTGAGTTGCAGGATGATTTGAATCAGTGCAACTCATTTAAATTAACAGTGTCACTGAATCCTTATCCATAGACCGAGTTTGCCTCATACATAATATTTCCTATTCAAAGTCAGCTCTTGTCCCAAAACTGGCTAAATGTTTCAAACAGCCTAAAGTTCAGATGCGCTTCGAGCACGTTTAACCGTTGTCAGCCATTTTCCAAAACGGAGCACTCGTTTTCAGATTGATGAATGTGCTTGTCTTACATTATTTCATTATGATATAAAAATCTACTTTCAAGGACGAGCAAGTTGCTTGATATAGATAATCCATCACAGTGACCGACATGCTTACTTTTGTTTTTGTCAACATCGGGATGTAGCTCGGTGGTTAATGTGGTTCCAGAGCACAGTTTTGCCAGACACCACTGTAACCCAACTCTTATCGATGTGTTGGGCCAACACATGCCACCAGAACAACTTTAATTCTCCTTGGCACTGATTTTCCAAGTCTCTGGAACTCTACTGGAAGGATGGAACACCATTTTTTCCAAAATATAATCCCTCGTGGTGTTTTAATGAGAGTGGTGGTGAGCGCCATCTAAAGCATCAGTCCAACTTCTCCCATAGGGGTTCAGTTGGGTTGAGGTCTGGTCACTGTGAAGGCCAATGTGATTCACATTCAGTGACCCCTCGTGCCTTATGGATTGGGGCCATCCTGGAAGAAACCACTCTCACCCCAATAGAAATATTTCACAGAATGGTCACTCAGAACAACTTTACAGTGATTTGCAGTGACCCTTTCCTTGTACTCACTTGTACCCTACAAGTGGGTCCAAATCATGTTGGCAAAATGCCCCTTGTAGCTTTAGGGAGCCACCATATCCCCCATAGTGTTCAAGGGTTCAGACTTGCACTGTTCTCTATTGAGAATATGTTTGAAGGGTTTCCACACCTCTGTAGACCAGTACTAAGAGTTTTTACCCCACTAAACTCTCAGATATGCATTGATGATTGTGGTGAGGAGTTCCACTGTGTAACTATACTATAGTATCACTCCTGATGCACATACGACTGTTTTTGCTGAAAGTCTTATCACATCCTTCATTGCCAGTCATCTGAGGAGGAGTTGCTCCTCTGTTGATCTGTGTTTTTACATACATATCAAACTAATGCACAAACATGAGTGCAGACAAGTTCCTATTGAAAAATTAACCAATTGAGCAGACTTTGTGACTCAAACTCCTGCTACCTGTGCTCTAACCATGAACACGCTTTAAAAGTCACTTAGATATTAGATATTAGATATCACTCAGATATTTTCCTTTTCTTTCATTTTGATGCAAAATCACAATCAACTAGGACATTTTTATACATGTCATAGAACATGATTGGATGTTAACTGCTTAATTGTACTGTACTTTGTCACCCCTCTGTAGATAAACTACAGGAATGTTCACATGCATTTTCCCTCAGTTTATACTGTGTCCAGAACTCTATAAGTAGCCAGTATTTTAGGTATTAAGTGTTGCACATCTTTCAGACCAATAAGTGTGGATAGCACTAACATTATGTGTAGGTATCAATTATTATTATTATCAATTACTCTCCCAAAAACCGACTACATACAGATGATCATTTACATCAAGTAATGTTCATACATAAATTATAAGTATAGGTGTGTATTATTTGTATTACAAGTAAAGAATTATCGTCTTGCATGCCAGTTAATGGTATCATGACGAGCAACAATAAGAAATGATCTGGAAACACAAAAAATGCAAGTTAATTATTTAAACTAACAAGCACTAAAACTTAACCAATCTGCTGCAGCGAGTCCCTCCAAAGTTCCAGGGAGCAGGTATCAGGTGTGCTGTCCACAGGCTAACAAGCTAACAGGCTAACAAGCACCGAGTCCAGTGTGACTCTGGTACATGAATGAATCTCACCAGCCTCAAAGTTGCTCAGAGGTCTGTTAGGTATTCTTCAGGCTGCTGTTCTATGTATGTATGTATGAGAGCTGGTATCATTGTCAGCTGAGTCGAGTCAAGTGTGTGTTTGTAATTCTGAACATTGTCGGTGGTGGGCTGCATGCAGCGAAAACATGTATCTGTCAGTCACAACCTGCACTGCTTAAAGTAGCAACACACAACTTTTCAGCTAGAGTTTCCACAGTCAGTCCGGTTGGCTGTAAACCGAAGCTTCATTTTCGCCGGAGGTTTCGGATGCAGTAGCAGACAGAGATACATAGTAAAAGTGAGTTTTATAGGGAACCAATCTAAACACAGAGGATGTCATTGTTTCATTGTGCAATCAACCTTTTATTTCATAATGGAAAGTTATGGCAAAAAAAAAATCTGTTTATTGCCACTTTATAGCTTTGTCTCACACACTCAAGTAAGTTTTAACCAATTTAAGGCTTTCCATTATATTGCAGTTAATTTGATAAAATCTAAAATCCAAGTAGGTGGGAGAAGGTGAGAGCTTTTGCAATGCTAGACCTCAGAGTGTGAGCACATCCTGGAGGCATTATGTAGCAGTGCAAACTCGATTGGTATCGAACTACTAAATAAGGCAGCAGAAACTATTCATTTGTTCATTTTTGGGCCAACACACCACACATCTGTAGCTTTCTAACTATAATTGTGTATGCTGTGTTTTATGGAAATATTTAACTAAGGCAAAAAATGGTTTTATCCCAGACGTCATGCAGCAGCAAGCCACAGGGCCTAACCAGACGTTTCACAGACAAGGGGAAAAAAAGTAGTTTTTAATCGTCTTTTCTCAACAAAAACCATTGTTATTTTTCAAAACTTTTTATTCTGTGACATTTTGGGAATGTCACAACCCATTATTATGACTGTGGGGTATCTTAAGCTGGTTTATGAGGATCCCATGTTTAAGTATGTTGAGGATGATTATAGTTACTGGCTGCCACAAATTGTAACAATTAGACTCATATTGGTTTAGTAATTATTAAGTATTTTCAATGACATCTGGAGAATTCTCTTGATTTTGCTTTTAATTCTTGTTGCCCTCCTGATTATATTAATTACTTCTTGTTAAAAAAAAGCTGGAATCTGGTCACTGATTAAGGGAAAACCTTCCACTGAGATTCATTACAACTTGGACCTTATTTTCTTACCTCTGGCCACCGGTTTCTATCGATTGCGCTCGCTATACTAATTGTTGAGATCTGGGAAGCGCCATTACCACAACAGCATCCAACGGGGTAATGAAAGTGAGTGCTCAAATGATCAGTCAGGCTGTAAACAAGCCAAAACTTATTTGCAAAATTTGTGCATCATAAAAAAGCAAACTCTAATGTAGCGGCTCTACCCTGGTGGCAAACTTGTGGCATCTGTGCGAGACGTAACCTTGAATACTAATGCAAAAATGGTGGCATTAATTACACCCTTACCTGTCAGCAAGTTCCCTGCTTTTCTGTTCAATGAGTCAAGCTAGCCAGCAGCGTGAACAAAGAAAGTCTGCCTCGGTCACATGAGCCAGCTGAGCTGAGCTGTTCTGCTCAAACATTCACAGTAATTACCTTCCCATGATTTTTGCTTTGTGATTCTGGTCTTGTCAATATTGCAGCTGAAATCCATTATATAATTTTTTTTTTCTCTCTCTCCCTTCTTCTCTTCTTTCCCTCTCCTCTAGGTGAGTGTCAGTCAACAACCAGTGGATTATTTCATTCAGCCGTGAACTCCTGCTGTGTCCTTCTACATTGCCTTTTTCCTTTGCATATCCTTGTATGATTCTGTCATCAGGTTTGAAAAAAGATTACCCCTTTTGACTGTGATTCGGTGTGATTCTGATCAAAGAGAAAAAGGCAGCGTGTCCAGAGAGAAAAGCCTCACGCAGTGGACTTCAATGGCGGTCTCTCCTCGGCAGCTCTGGCTGCTGTTGGCTTGAGCCATATGGAGATAAAAGTAAATGTCACCGGTGACTGAGGGCTTTGGTCTTTGTTAGGCGTTCATGGTGTTCATTGTCTCGGCTTGACTCGATCTCTGTTGACTCTGTTTGCTTCCAGGGAGCTAAATGGCTACTGTATTTAGGAAACTTTTGTTTGTCTCTTTTGGGGAGTACTTGTTATTCAGTGGTGTGCTCTCCAGTTTCTAGTGTTTACTGCATGTGGGCTGATTACTGATTACTGTTGACTAGAAATGGAATGTAATCACTCGCCGAGTATTTTTGTCTTAGCAAGTCCTCACATTATTTCGGAGGATGTTTAAGTGCACAGTTTGTTGGTTTTGCAGCCTCCCGGAGTGTGTTTGCAAGAAATTCTCTGACCTTCTTCAAACTCTTTTAATAAATGATGTCAGATTGTGTTTGAACAGGATGAGCAGCTTGACATTGTTGTGACAAATTAGTGTTTATCTGGCGGAAGTTAGGGTTAAACAAACATATTGGTTTGCAATGCCACATGCTTCATTCATTTAGAACTCAAAGGCCACACTCTAAAAGGAATTCAAGGAGCCTATTCCCACCACTCAATTAAATGCATGGTTGTAAGATTGAAAACCAATTTAATGTATTGATTCGATAAACCTTTTGAGTTGAAACCATTATAATGATGGGTTGGGTTGACATGACAATGTTGGTCACATCAACTCAAAATGATGTGCAATGTAAAGTCAAATATCTGCATTACTTGATTTAAAAGTAAATTTAAGTTGAGGTAACTTAATGTCATTGGCTCGATAACTTAATTTTCTTCACCTTGGGTTCAGGATTTTAAGTCCCCTCTTCTATCTTGCAACCATGCAGAAGACTTAGGCAAACTGCATTGCATTATTTATTTTTTAGAGTGCATTCTGCATATAGTTTAGTGAATAAACGTCAAGAGATCAGAGAACACGATATGTGCAGATTTGCAGAATACAACCAGTGTAGCCAATGGAGACTTTATACGCATATACAACTGGCTTATCTAATCACTAGACGATCTTATGTTCAGTATGCCAACCTTATCTCCAGATAGAACATTAATATTGCATGATTGTGACCAAACCGGTTCAGTGATGACTTTAACATCTAATCTAGTATTCTACCGATTATGGCATCGATAAATTGAGTAATTGGATAACAAATACTCCTACTTTGATTTTTAGAGCAATCGTAAAATACAAAGACAAAATGAGACAATTCTTTAAAATTGATTTCCTTTCTGGAAAAAGGTTTTATTATAATGCTTGTAATGCATATCCCCATACCTAAACCGATACCTGTACAGAGTTAACTCAAGCCACCAGCTCTCTGGGCAAAGTTAGAGGAGAAAAACAAGCATGTTTGCCAGCATGGTGCTTGTTATTGACAGGATCTGAAGGCTCCTGTATTTCACTCTGCACTTTACGAGCCTTCATCTCAATGAGCAATCCCATTGATTTGATGCTAATGTTACCTTGTGTTGGGTCTGCACTGTGGACTGGATGCTTTCTGCGACGATGCTGAAGTATTGATGTGCAATTGTAGTTGAGTAGTTGAGCAAGGTGCAAAGTGGGGATTTCAGGCACCACTTCACCACTTTATTTAGAATGGACATGTTGTAGATTGTGATCTTTATCGTTGTCAGCCAATATAACCAATACTATACTGTATATACTATATGTATTAAAAGCATGGAAGAATATGGACATATTTTAGAATATTCAACAGCACCAATGGTAGAACTTGAACTTTGGTAGTATGTTGTAGCATCGTATGGTCTAATTGTCATGTCAAATTGTAAAATATAGATAACACACTGTATTGTGTAGTCTTATGTAAATGCCTTCTAAAATATTAATACCACACTGCGTGAGTGTACAAGGCTCTACAACGGTCTAGTGAATGTTAGTTTTAAAGTATTTTTGGTTAACTATGTTTCATTTGTCATTGTAATTCGGGGCTCAGTGGCACTGAAAGGTAAAGACCATCCATCAGCTGATGAGTCTGGTGCATTATAGTGCAATAATACTTCTTATTAAATGCATGAGTGAAGCAGTTTTGTTCAAATTCTAATTATACAGCGTCTTCTCCAGCGCTACATTTCAGAAACCGGATTCTGCTGTCAATTGTGTTTGTGCATAGACATACAAGTCTGACCAGATACTAATTAGAAGATAACTGAGATGCATTCTTCAGGCAGTTATAAGATGTGTACTTACACAACAGGTCCCCCTATTTAATACATGCTGCTTGATTACATTTTGGAATCACCCTGCTATTTAAATTAGGATGTTAATGAGGAAAATGGCGGAACATTAGCAGCTCAGAAGTGTACCGTGATTAAATTAATGTTACATGGTTTAGGGGATAAATTAAGACTAAAGTGGTTTTATTTAAAGCGAAAAATGTAAGTAAACAAAGCAGACCCTGAGTATGTGGTAGAGCATACTGTGTGTCATTTCTGGCATGCTTTGGCCCTTTCTATCTGACATATTGCGAAGATTCCACGATAACTCACAGACATATCTTCAGGGGAGACTGTGATGAGGACTGCTGGAAGCATATTAGCCCACCAAAAACCCCGCTGATCTTACTGACCCCTGGGTTTGCCACCAGCCCCGGGGCAAACTTAACATTTTTAAACCCATATGCTTTCATATTGTGGGCTTTAATGAGCAGCGCAGCCTCTAGGAGCTACTTGGGTTGAAATTTGTAGTGAAATTGCTTTTAAATCTCAGACATTTGCCGTAAAAAAATGTAATCTAGACATGGAAGCTTTCCTATAAAGCCCCTGTGAAATATTGATAGTGGGATTTGCAGAAGCAATTATGAAACAATATAGTGTGATGTATTGACATAATCTCTTTTTTTTCTTTCTTTTTATTATTTTTTCTCTTGGCCCTGGTGGTTAAGACTCGCCTCACCGGCAACATTGACATACATGTGCATGCACACACATGCACACACACTCCAGTGGTCATTAAAAGCTCACGTCACCAGGGGCATATTCCTGGCAGCACCTGCCAAAGCCATTATCTGCCACCCTGTCCTAGACGAATGCTTTGGCATACATCTGAGCAATTAGGCCAGATTATTGGCACCCTTCCTTGGCCTTGCCCCATTATCAAGACCACTAATTACTAGCAGTGTTCAGCGCTTTCTCTCTCCAGCTCAGTGTGGTGCAGGCAGGAGAGGCAGCAGGGAGAAAAAAAAAATCGAGGAAGACAAAAATGGATGC
>OMNN01100153.1:0-10210 GCA_900302755.1 Chromis chromis | reverse complement strand
ATTCAGCTAGTTTGAGCTGCCCATATACTGTGTCAAACTTAATCAGACTCAGCAAATATAAATGTGGTTAAAATAAATAAATAAAAAGGTCAATGTGTCGTGAAAAACAAATATGTGAATAGAAAAATGACAGTCACTTCTACAGAGCAGTAAAAAGTATTTGATGTCATCTGATGTCTTCTATTTTTGCATTTTTCTCACACTCAGATGTTCCAGTTCATCAAACTAATATTTGTATTTATTTGATATTAAACAGAGATAACGCACAAAACACAAAATGCAGTTTTTAAATGAAGATTTATTCGAGATTTATTAAAAACCTGTATCACCCCTTTGAAAAAGTAATGAATTCTAATAACTGGTTGGTCCCTTGGCAGCAACAACTGCAGTTAAATGTTTGTGATAGCTTGTGATCAGTCTTTTACATCACCATGGAGGGATTTTAGTCCACTCTTCTCTGTAGAATAGCTGTATTTCTGCAACATTAGATGGTTTTCAAACTTGAACTGCCCTTTTAAGGTCTTGCCACAGCATCTCAATTGGTTTGAAGTCCAGACTTTGACTCGGCCACTCCAAAACCATCATTTTGTTCTTTTTGAGCCACTCAGAGGTGGACTTGTGTGCTTTGGGTCTTTGTCTTGCTGCAGAACCCATTTGTGCTTGACCTTTAGGTCCTGAATTGAGGGGTGGATATTCTCCAGGAGGATGAATGAATGAAATCATCATTTAAAAAACTGCATTTTACGTTTCCTTGGGTTATCTTTTTCTTGTATTAGAATTAGTTTGAACATCTGAAACATTTAAGTGTGACAAATATGCAAAAACTGAAGATATAAGATACATTTTCATAGTGCTGTAGTTGTATCCAAATACTGATGCATATTTCTGATGGAGAAAAAATGCAAATATAAATACAGTGATGGCTGACAACGCCGGCAGAGACCATTTAAAAAATACTGGGAGCTCCTTTACATGCCTGTGATTAAACTGTCTATAGTGTCGTGTATTTAGTGACATGACTCATGTATTTTTTTTCTTTTTTTTATCATCAGGGGAGATGTCATGTTGCCAAATTATGTTAACAACTTAATCACTGTTTTCTAAATCTCGAGTGTCGCTAACAGTTATATCACTGCGCCCATGTAGTGTACTAGCAGTAATCAGCTGGCTGAATGCAGTCAGTTTGTCACCTGAGGCAGGTCCCAAAGTTGCACTTTCATTTAAAATGCCTGTGTGGGCTTTTCTTTTCATGCTTAACAGGCTACATGCAAAATCATGTCTGGTATCTTTGTCGCATCCTGACAATAAAAAGCAAAAAACGCTCCTCCTCACGAGGCCTCAAACACTTTGGAGACACTTGAGAAAACTTTTGGAGCTGAAAAAGTACCCGAAATGCCGAGCCTTTCATCTTCAATGAGAGCCATGTCTCAAATTGGGAGCCCCCCTGCTGCGGTTTTGAACCTTTGTCCGTCGAAGGAGATTGAAAAATGCCCAGGCAGGCCGTATCTAACGCCTGGTTTTGCATCTGCCATTCCCTTTAAAAACGACCTCATGGTGCAGCGACAAAAAGGCATTTTAATAGGCCTCAGATGAATTATCTATAACTATGACTGAATAAATCTTTAATCGCTGTAATGAACTTTAGAGTATGGATTCAAAAAGCCATTTAGCTGATAAATGACCCATGGAGGGCTCTGATACCAGGATAAATCAAAAGAGGCTGGGGTCTTCACTTTTCTTCTTCTTCTTCTTTCTTTTTTTTTTCACACCAAAGACCAGCTGATTTGAATAATTGACTTTAGAGTACAGCAGCTCCGAACACGTCTGCTGATAAGCAAGAAGAAAAAAGAAAAAAAAAAAAAAAAGCCATTTGAATCACAAGAAAACACTGATTCAATTTCTCATCTCGGAATAAAGAACTAGATGAGGCAGAGGTAGCGTAGCATCTCCAGGGAACACATCTGTCTCTCTGGCTTGTTCCTCGAATGAAGCTCCTGTGTTTGGACTGCCCAGATCTCCCAGTTGAGCCGCGGGTGAGTACAAAATGTGACTTGGCAGTGACCGACCTCCTTTTTAACAGACTCACGTGCTGCTCATTCTGCTTAGCTTTCCAAAATGACAGCATAAGGTCAAGCACTTCATCTATTTTTATTCTTTTTTTTTCTTTCCGGTGGCCGAACTGCGGCCGGCACATGTCACGTTTAATACCTCCAGCCATTAATTGCGAAGCGTTTCTCACAAAGCCTTCAATGTACACAAGAAAATATGAGACCCTTCTTGTTTCTGTCTGTGTCAGCACTTTTGTATGTGTGTTTTTCAGCCGTGCTCATATTTCAGGAGGGAAGTGAGATTGTCTTCTTCTTCTTTTTTCTTTTTTTTTACCTGTATATATTATGTATGTCATTTTGATTTATTGGTTGACAAAAGCCGCATCTATCCGCAGGCTTGCTCTCGAACGGTGAACCCAGCCGCTGGTCCTGCTTTCCCCCCAGCTGGATTAGTTGGTGATCTTGATTTCTGCAGAGCTGCAATATGCCAGCAAATGAGGCACAAAATAGGAGCAGGACTACATGAGTATTAGAGCCAGTGGGGCCAATATTGGTCGCTGCACACCATCGGCTGTACTCGCTTTTGGTTGTACTTTATCCACAGCGGCATAACCTCCGATGCTAAATGTCAGTCACGTGATTGTCCAAACCTTAAAAGCATCACGACTCTTCCCTCAGCTGACCTATTTACCCAAAGAAGCCTCATTGTTTCTGTAATGCAGTCAGAATATCCGTCGGAGCTGTAAACAAAACAACAAAGTATGAAATATGAAGCGCTTTTCAACAAGCTAACATTCCTGGCCCCTCGCTCAGAAACACTATACATCACTATCAATTACGTTTTTTATGAAGATGAATTGCTTTCATACTTTTCTCCACACTTGCTCTTCTTTTATGCAGAACTCAGAAGCAGTGATGCACAGGCGGCACACCGACCTCATTTGAGCTTTGCTCTGCTGAGCATTAGTTTAAGATGGGATCACGAGGCTCCCCGAAATGCATTGCTCCCCGCAGTTTGGCTGTTTCCATGTGAGGCAGTCGCTTTGGAGTTTTCTGCCCACTAGTCTGTAAGAAATCCAGTGTCTTCTGTGTTTGTTTTTTTTGTTTTCTTATTTGCTTGCCAATCCTACATGGGTTGGTTCATGCTGGTTAGATCAACTATCCAAATCCTTTTAAATGAGAATCTAAAAACTTGTCAGAATCTGCTGGGTTTCTCTTCTCCACATTTGAATTGGGTGATTTCTTTTTAGGTTTTGGTTATTGCTGCCACCCACTTTTTTGGATTTTTTTCTCCTTTATATTGAGGAAGGGGACATTAGAAATTCAAAGTACACTTCTGTTTACTGACAGAGTGGTGCGACCTTCCCTACAGGGGCTCAAAGGTTTTCAGCTTTGACAATTACTTGGCTCAAAGTGACTGAGAACGACGACGACTGAGATGGAGCAGAGGAAATAATATTCGGCAGGGAACCCGCTAAAACAGCGGTGCCAATTCCCTTTACTAAGGAGCTGTCATTTTGCCAAATGATGCGCGTCACTGGGTTTCACTTTCCCTTTTTTCCCTGCCGCTGCTTTACAGAGTTGTTTCTGCATTTGAAAGCCTACTTATTACAATCTTTGAGCTCTTGCAGAAATCGTTTTTCACTGGTGGAGATGGTTCTGACAGCTTGCTCCACGCTTGGGGAATGTAGTATTTTGTGTAGGAGAGATATTCATGTGAAATACAGTGTCAAGTCAGCTTTGGCGTCGCATAGCAGTCATGGGAAATATGGGGTGTTAGAAGAGAGCTTTGTAAAAAATATCTGTTTATACTGAAATGTCAGGATGATTGAATTATGACTGATGACATGATAGTGGAGGCCCTTTTTTTAACACAACCTGGGTTGACTAGTAAGCAGCTTTGAAGTCAGAAATAGTGGAACACAGCTCTAACCTCACCAGCTGTGCTCAAAGCTACAGGTGAAGCCAGTGAATTGTTGCAATAGTTTCCATCAACTACCTTTTATGAATATTTTACAGAGGTTGTGGCTAGATTACATCATTTATGATAGACCGGCTTTTAAATAAATTAATTAGTCTATTATGATCCTCATGTCACGGTTGGTGTCACTATGGTAATACAGAGGAGGGCTGACAAGCAACAAGGGCCCTCATCCAAAATCAAACCGGGGATGATGTGATTATGTACAACCGTGACGAGCCCCTTCTTTTTGTGTTCGGATTGTTTTGGTCTTTCTGGTGGATCCCTGGAACAGTAGATACTGCAGAGTATTCAGACGGCAAAAAAAGAAGAAGAAAATCAGTTTACGTCAGCCTTTATCAATATTTTGTTTTTCACCCTCAGCAAAACATGCTTTACAGTCGTCCCTCACATGTCGTGGATCACTTTTTGCGGTCGCACTGTATCGCAAATTTTAAATTGTCTCGACCAACCAGAGCTCTGTGTTCTGTATCCTGGGCGCTCCGTCTCCCGCTTATAGCATGCGTTCTGCATCTCGCCTTGTCCATTTCACATCGACTGCGCATAGTGTTGCTCACACTCAGCGAGTGTGGGGAGGGTTTATGAAGCCTTAAAATATATATAAATAATATAATAAATATAAGGTCACTACTTCCCGGATTTCGCATATCTCGGGGGCTTCTGGAACCTAACCCCTGCGATAGACGAGGGACTACTGTATATATATAAATGTTTTTTTGTTCATTCAATATTCCTTTTTCTTCTTCCATTTCCTACTGTGTAGTTTAAAAATGTGCAATAACTTTTTGAACCTCAAGCAGTCTCTAGGTGTTCTTTATTCACACTTTTAATCACTGTGGGCTCATTTCTCACTGCAATATAAAGTCCAACACCTCTATGGTAAGAGCACAGCCATGACTAGAAGAAGACAACTGAAAAATGTCTTTTGTACAGTATGACATAATAATAATGCCATAAATCTTAAAAATCAAAAAGACGAAAGTTGAATTTCTTTGATTGTTTTACAAAAAATTGAAAACCCTAGAAATGTTGTATCTCAACATGTCCATCTTTTTGTGCCCACAGGTGTTACCAAAAAAATGGTAACTCTACATAATAGGTATTTTACAACGAGGAGCACATATTATTATTATTTTGTTTATTACAGAATCTGGTCAGTGCAAATGCTTTATTTTTTTTCCAAACTTTTAAATGAATCCCAATGAAATAGCATCATTTTAAGCTTAGATTTGTTTCCCCACAGAATGACCTGTTACAAATGAGTAGTTCATGCACCCTTGGAAAGTTAAAAATCCAACAACTTTCTCTGTCTAGCAGTTTCTGGTTCTGATAAATATTTCCCCCATCTCTTAATTGGTCAATAAAAACCTGGTTCTAAAAAACTAGCAAGAGTGTTAAAAAGTAGCTGTGACCCGCTTCTTACTATCTTTCTCACATCCTAATAACTGAAACACTGTATTTTGTGGTGTTCACACTTTTCAGTGCAACCGCCTTCCTTCCAAATGTTTTGCTACAGTCACACTTCTTCTTTGTCCCCACCTGATGTTTTGTAAAATCACAAACCATGTAAAAAAAAGTTTTGTTGCATTCATGATATCTTCTGCCTAATGGACCTAGTAGTGTCCAGTGATAAGTGCTACCAACACGAGTTCTTTATTTTTAATTTGGAGCTACAGCAACTCTACTACAGATTTTAAATGGCGTGTTTATGTTCATTTCTTTAAATATTCGATGTGGCGAAGGAAGGTTTTGTCTTTTTCATTTTACTGCTGTGCGTACTTACAAGAGCCCAACCCCATATATTGATTGGTCGATATTATTATTACATCGGTATCAGTGTCATCCAATATGCATCGACATGAAAACTTTATTTCACAGAGCATAACACAAAAAATGATTCTTGGAGCAGCTCCGACTCCATTGTTTGCAACACTGTCAGCAGTGTCTGCAGCACATGTAGCAGAGTACGTATCACAGCTGAGTAGAAGGTGGTGCAGAGTAGAGCTTTGTCTTCGTTTTAAGTGTGTTGTGTGTTATGCACCAATATGAGTGCTTTCTTTTACAGAACATAATACATAAAAAAGATGCTTGGGGTAATCTAGAAATGGCGTCGTCGCATAATTTAGTCTAGCAGAGTAGCTTCGACGACGTTGTCTGCAGCGCATGTAGCAGGGTGTGAACCACAGCTGAGCAACTAGTTTGTGAAATACAGTGCTGGGAAGTTAACAAGCAATGACCCCATCTTTTCACTTTAACTCTAACATACTATATAGATTATTATTTATACTCCCTAAAATCGGTATTGGCACCAAAAATCCAGTATCAGTCCAGTTTTATATCTTACAGCCATGAGCAGAGATAACGTTTTCCCTATCATGGTACAGCAATGTTGGTTCTACATCTGATAACTAGCTGCTCATGAAAATGCTGGTCATTCGATACATTGCAGAGGCAAATCTGTACCAATCATCAAAAAACGCCTGGACATTAAATAGCATAACATTTTCCTGTGGTGCAGGAGGTTGGACAGCACATTCCCTGCTGGAGCGCTGAAGGTTAAACATGCACTTGATGTTAGATTAACGGCAGGGCATCAGTGTCCTGTATTATTTCTGCAGCAGCAGTATACTGAATAGAGTTTGTGTTTGCCTCATTCATTTATATTCCTTGTCCTTTGCTAGTGTGATTTTCGCTCCGACTATTGAATGGAAATTAGCACAGGATACTACTTATGGATCCAATAAACATTTAGTACAAATTGGTCTCATTACATAAGATAGCTTTGGGGCCCTGGTCTGCCAGACATGCCCCTGTAAATTAAAATGGAGGACTAAAAAGCCAGCCATGGCTCTGAATGACAACCCCCCTGCCTACCTTTTTATTATTCAACCTATCTACACATAACAGATACTTATAAAGCCATTGCTCTTTCACGTGCTTCAGTAGGTGATTGGGCTTCATCATAATGCTGCAGCATTAGTCGTTGGCACAGCTAGCCATTATCTGTCCCCTGAGCAGGCTGGTTAGCTGGCTGACTGGCAGGCTGGGTGAAGGTGTATTAACAAGGCCACTCTATTTTTCTATCTCGCTCACGCTGCCATGTCTCCTCTGCATGGACAGTCATTTATTATTTATAGGCCTGCTTTGGGGGTGTGACACAACCAGGCAGACACACATTCATCCATCAGTGTGTGTGGGCACGGCTGACTGTCGTAAAGCATGTCCACATGCGCAGACACGCATCGACATGTACTGTGGACACACGCGGTTGTACAGCAGCTCTGATGTAGTGTAATTTCACGTCACACACTCAAATCTCTGCACATTCGACATGCCGCTGACATGGTTTCATCTGAGATTTGCCAGGATTAGATTAGATCAGCTACAGAAGTGAATAAATAATTGGAAATAGATTGTGCTTTGAGCATTTATGAGCTTTGGAAATGCTTAACCATGAAAGCAACACTTGTTTTACCTAAAGAACACGGCGAGAGCATCGAAAGAGCATGTACATCTACTAACCTTTGCAACATCTACATAGGAGTTTAACAACATCGATGACTTTCAAAAGATGTCATTTTCACTCGACTGAGATTATCAGCCTAAATATTAGTTTACTGAACATGTCAGTGGATGCTACTTTCCAGTTAAACCAAGAACAAGATGACCTATTATTTGAGGAATCTTCATCGCTCTGTAAATAAACCTTTCTCTTCCCAGCCAACCAATTCACATGTTTTCAGCCCATTAAATAGCTGGTCTAGTAGAAGCTTCCTCTACCTTCTACTTGGCCAGAAGGCCCATAATCATTTATTCTGGTCACTGATAAACAGAAAGTTACCTCAATAACATTAGCGACTTCTTGCAGTCGCGTGAATTACTGCATGTAAAATCTCTGATGGAGTCGTCACCCTGCAAAGATACCAAAGGGAGATTTTTAACATGTGGATCCATAGCAACAGGGTGTGTTTTAACCCAGATCCCAGTAGCTTTGGGGCTTCAACTCAACCAACACACTGACTGAATATGCAACTAAACACACAGTGAACTAGAATGCACTCAAGCGAGATGCAGACCCACGCCGGATGCCTTCCTGAACATGGCAGGTAGCCCTGTGACCTTGACCTTTGACCTTTTGACCCCAAAATTAATGGGTGACCAGGGTAGGACAAAATGAACATCTGCTGAGTTTGATTATCCTATCTGTCTTTGTTATCGAGTTATGGTGTGGACATACACACCCACATACATACATACAGACAGACAGACAGACAGACAGCAGATGGCAGTAAGTTCAAGGTCAAAGGTCAAGTTCAAGGCCAAGGGGTGCAATGTGGTAGACCTACCCTTAGCTATACCAAAGTTCATCATTGCAAGTTTATGTAGTAGATTATAAGAGGATTTTGCACTTAGTAGCCCTGCGACCTTGACCTTTGACCCCAAAATTAATGGGTGACCAGGGTAGGTCAAGATCAACATCTGTGCTGAGTTTGATTGTCCTATCTGACTTTGTTGTCAAGTTATGGTGCGGACATGCACACACACCCACAGACAGACGACAGTGACCGCCCCACCCACGGCGTGGGTAAAAACTGTGAGTGACACGAGACTTAAGTTAAAAAGTACTACTACTAATATAATTTTTTTTAATGATTCCAAATAAAAGTAATTAATTTGAAAATGATAAACAGAATCATAACTGCAATACCGTTGGCAATTTCTTTTGGTCCTGTAAATAAGTGCATGTAAAATCTCTGGTGGTGTCGTCACCCTGGAACAGTTGGGAATGGTGCTTGAAGATGTTATAAACATAGCGACAGGGTACCTAACCCTAACCCTTTTAACCTAAATCATGATCTTGAAACCTAGCAAAGTAGTTCTGGTGCCTAAACTCAATAAATACAGTGAAAAACAATGAGTGAAAACAAGACTTAAGTTAAACATATACATCTATAAAATGGTACAAAATAGGATTCAAACCAAGTCTCCTGGCTGAAGCTCCACTCACTTTCGCCATCAACCCGTCAAACTTCCAAATGCAGACATTTATTCCTCTTTGTAAGTGCAAAAACACGGTTCCACCACCATTAAATGGGGTGATAACAAACTTACTGAGCGCACTGGGAGCTTGAAGAGGTCCACGATGCTTATTTAATATTATGATAACACCCTTGGAAGTATCAGAGCCGACATTTAGCACTATTCTGATTAACTGTGCTGTTATTTTTTATTCATTTATTTCATGATGATACTGGCAAATAGGGATTTACCAGTTGTCAGCCTGCTTGTTTATCAGATCTGATACTTAGCATTTTCTCCGATTGTGGGATTTTTAAAAAATGGATCTCGATAAAGTAAATTAGTTTTAAACACTCAATATTCAAGCACTCTCTGATTAGTTCCATGTCAAGTTGCCATCAACACTAAAGAATAAAAGGTAAAAAGTTAAGTTTCAATTGAATATAAAATTAAAATGCACAAAGGCATTCCAATTAAGTTGTGTGTTGGATTTCCATTTCTACTGCAGATGTGTATCAGTGTCAGGTATTGGTTATCAATCTCCTTGATTGCTAATAATTATTAGTAACGTCCCTGAAAAACAAAGATAGAGGTCGATAACTACCTGCAATCATATAACTGCAGTAATCCTTGACAACCTGCTGCATTATCCAGAGGAAAATGTTCATTAAGTCCACAACATAAACAGACCTTGAGGCGGTGAGTAGAAAGATTTGAAGAATTTAAAGCTGCTTTATTTAAAGAAGGAAAACAGAATATGAGACAGAAGATGGAATAATTAATGTTAATTTAGCCTGTAAAGACATGGGCTGTGAGGATTCATTGCAACACATTGCTTTAATAAAGAGGACAGTTAGCAGTGTGTTTTACTATCCTGTAATCCTGAACTCACGATTAAGCATCCTCTTCTAAACTTGTGCAAACGCAGGTGCCGCACCACACCGTTCCCACCACCGCACCACACCGTTCCCACCACCACACCACACCGTTCCCACCACTGCACATGTATTGTGTAAATCCAGGAGATAAATGAGGATGTTTGGTGGCTGCAGCTCTGAGATGGAGACGCTGTCATTGTGGGGGAGTTGATAACAGATGCTGTCTATCACAGTTAACTCTCCCTGCACACTTCACCACATGTTATGTCTCATGCTACATACAC
>OMNN01100151.1:21368-40019 GCA_900302755.1 Chromis chromis | reverse complement strand
TATAGTCTTTTTGCACATTGTTGTTGTTGTTTTCAGCAGGGGACAATCACCTCTTAAATTAATCGTCTTCCATCCATTTTTCATTGAATTTACACTTCCCAATCTTTGCATCGTTCCGCTCACCTCGACAACCGCGAATGGCGACACGTCACGCAGCCCGACGCTGTACGGTACGTAGTAGGGCTGAAGCTATCGATTATTTTCACAATCGAGTATTCTATCGATTATTCTGGCGATTAATCGAGTAATCGGATAAAAAATAATGTAATTTAATTACTTTAGCTTAATTTCATAGTAACACATGACAGAGAAAATAATAAAAGTCAGTTAGATGAACAACCAATTCAATTCCCCTTAAAATAAATAAATAAAGCATCAAAAGTGGAAGTGAGAGCCCTGTGCAGCTGCTTTCACATCGCTGTGGGGTTCAGATTCAGCTCCTGGGGAGACTAACGAGCAAAAATAGGCCTCCAGCGGATGGTGACGTCACCATCCTCTCAAGCAGGAAGCTTTCAGTTGGATGCAAAACGTCAACAGTTATGTATTTGTCCCGTGCTAAGTAGCTAACGTTAGCACTAGCCTTGCTATGACGAAAACATTTCTTCCCGAGTCTCCAACCACAAAGTCGTGTCTATAATTCACCGGCTTCTCCTCCACGTTGCCCTCCGTGCAGGTGAGATGCACGTTCATACGTCATAGCGCGGAGGAACTTTGACCGCGGGGAGCGCGCGTCTCTCCAACCTGCGCTGCGTTGTGCTCGCGCTTTGCTCGGCGCAGCGGCAGGCCGTTGCTGGTGCAGCGATTGAAATGAATGGGTTTCAGAGCGAGGAGGCGGCTGCTGCGTGTCTGCGGACATCCGCGTTGTATCGTACATATAGTTTAATATATGGTGGAATAAACGAAGCTTCGAGGCAGAGAATTTTGCCTCGGCGGGCCACAGTGCTTTCCTATCGGCATTAAATGCATCGTCTGGAAATTTAATACCTACAGCAAATTTATGGTAAATTTAAGACAATTTAAGACCTTAATTACCAGGATTTTAATTTAAGACTTTTTAAGACTTTTTAAGGACCCGCGGGAACCCTGATAATGAATGATGAGTGTCTGACCATGCACTGTAAAACAGAAGAGGTCGAAAATGCCCGAGACCAACGTGACAAAATATTACCAAGAGACAAGTATTCTGTCTTCTACATTTCTAAGGAGAGAGGACAAAATGCCAAAACGAAAAAACTTTTTAGAAGCAATACTGTGAAATTTAGCAGTTATCTCTGCGTCTATGCAAAGAAAGGGACGACTGTGGAGGAGGCGCTGCAAGAAGACGGTCGCTTCAATGACCTCGAAGACTTCAAACTGTCTGAAGACGAAGATTTAAAGCAACACACATTGTGCACACAAATGGTGGACAGTCTAGATGGAAAAAAATTCCAGATATGTCTATATAGACAAAACTCAAAACATGCAAATCAAAAGGCCAGTAGTGAGCCACAGGGACAACAGAAACAGCCAAGTATAGAAAAGTCACAAAAGTGTCACACTATGTCAGTGGTGGATCAATCACAGCAGAGTAGAACCAGGGGGAAAAGAGCAGAGACAGGCGACACTAAGAAGATTTATGAGCGGTTTCCACATCTGAAAGAATGGATGGAGAGTACATTTCCAGGTGATTCTCTTGCTGAAACACTGAAGCTGAACAAGGAGAACTTTGGAAAGATCCAACAGTCTTTCAGTGAAGTTCACAGAGTCAAGAAGCTGTTTGAACTGGGGGAGTCCGTTTGTTTGTTGAAAATAAATGCGTTTTCTGCTGAAGTTAAGGGCACAGGCTTTGTACTGTATGATAACTTTGTCTTGACGAATGCCCACTAATTTGAAGTGTGTGTGGACTTGCAAAAAGATAAATGGAAAGATTACGTCAAGATTACTGTCGTGTTTAACTTTGAAAATCCTAACTGTGAATCAAACAAGAAAGAGTTGAAAGCTAACGTGTGGGGTGGCGTTAATGCTCTCGATTATGCCATACTTGAGCTCAACGTTGAGAATCAAAGCTCCAACCAAACAGAAACAGAGGAAGCTAAAGTACCACCCGGGCTTCTCAGTAAATTTGGTCCACCACCTAAGGATGGCAAAGCCTGTCTTATTGGTCACCCAGCTGGAGGAGTGAAAAAAATGGATCCTACATGCATTATTGCGAAAGAAAACAGAGAGCAGGCGGTTAACCAAAATTCAGAGGAGTACAAGGATTATATTTTCACTCTCTACTCAATCAATTAAGAGATGAAAAACAATCCAAATGCAGATGTCTTTGTGACCTACAACACTTTCATGTATCACGGTGCTTCTGGCTCCCCAGTGTTTGATGCTCATGGCCGTGTTTTTGGTTTACACTCTGGCGGCTTTTACTTTGGCCTAGTAAAGCCTAATGAGAGTGTGATTGAGTTTGCACAACCTCTGCTGACTATATTTAGATACTTTGTGGGTAAACTGAGGGAGAGTGGAAATGAGAAGCAGCTGAAGAGAATTCAGGAAGAAGCAAAGAGAAACCCATACCTAGAACAGATCATAGAGGGACTGAATCCCCAATAGAGGGACTGAATGCTGAGGAGCCAGTGGACATCAAAAAGCTACCCAGATCAGAAGCCCCTCAAAAGAATGGCAAACCCTATTTGGCTGCAAAGATCATTTTCTACTTTATAAAATCATTTTACTTCAAATATCCAAATGGTCAAGGGCATTAGATGTTTTTTTTTTCTCTGGAATTCACCAGATCCAACTTTGTGTTTTAGATAAACTAGATGTCAACACGTATGTTTCGTTTTTATGCTTAGCTTCTCAAATTACAACCATCGCTGTAAATGATTTTTGTTGCCTTTTTTGATTTTGTGGTCAGGTTCCTGCAGGAGGCGTCGGGTGTTCTGTAATAATGTTTTGGGCTTTATCTTTTTTTGTATCTCCTGTTGTAATGTGTGTATAGTGGACTAAGGTGCAGAACATTCCAAAGTAATGCACAGAGAATCCAGAGACCTTTTCTCAAAGCTGTAAATTTGGTATGAAACCATTTCAGAAGACAGCTAACCCAAAACTCCCACCTAAATGGAACATCTGCATATCAGATGTTTACATAAGAAGTATTACTCACGGCCCTATTGGAGACGTCTCCTTCCTCCACCAGATTCTGATAAGGGTCATAAAGTGCCAATTGTGAGGAAAACCACACCTCGGGAGAAGAGGAGACAGCATTCTTCACAGTGACCTCCTGACCTTTCTCTCCTCCTAATACACAGAAGTGTCTTCTAATAATAATCAATAATCTAACCTTTATTGATCCCCTTGGAGAAATTCCTTCTCTGCATTTGACCCATCCAATCAAAGTTAACTTTAACTATACATACTAGGAGCAGTGGGCTGCCACAGTGCAGCGCCCGGGGAGCAGTCAGGGGTTAAGGGCCTTGCTCAAGGGCCAAACAGTGGCCGCAGTGGGGGTTCGATCCTCTGACCTTCTGATCAGTAGCCCAGGGGCTTAATCTGTTGCACCACCTCTACCCCTGTAGGACTTAAACACTTCTAAATCCTAAAATTAAGGAAATCCAACATCACTGGAGTGATAATCCCAAAATCTGGACTCAATCTGTGATACCAGGTTGATCAGGACCAGCATGGAAGAAGAACACATAGAATCTGAAGTGTTTGTGAAGAAACGCATGAGACACAAACACCCCCCTCCTCTGTCACAGACCACAGCCATAAAGACAGAGAGAGATTTTTTATCATATATACTTCTTAAGTCTTATTTTCCTTATTATTGAATGTATATGCTTGTATTTTTAATTATATCATAAGTTTACTTTAATGTAGCCTAAAAGTCTACAATTTGTAAGTTTATTCTTATGTTTACAACTTTTATTATCATCTCAGGAACCGTATGAGATAAGCATATTATGTTTGGTATCATTCTAATCACATACTTAGTGGGATTTCAGATCTGTGATCATCATAGACATTTGAAAATTGGATTTGTATGTTTAAGAAATGGTCTTAAAGTAAGTTCTAAAGGTATTTGGCCTCTGACCTCTCCTGGACAGTGTAACTCAAGACCACCCCTTGGGATGGACACATCCATGATTGGTTAGATGCTGATTTGAATTTGGCTCCAAAACTTTCTATATAAAGAAAGTCAAGGTGAATTTAAAAATTACAATTGGCTTCCAATTCTAAAGTGATTCTAAATTCATCACCTTTCTACCAACTGCTTCCAGTAACAATCACATTTAATTAGTTTATCTGCATTTATTCATTCGTCCATTCACTGTTTGTTGTTATGTCATTGTTGCTTATTGTTTGTTTGTAGTGTTGGTTAATAAATGTTTGTGTATAATTATCGTTGGTTCTACAGTGTATTTTTTTGTTTGGGAACTGGAGGTCAATGAAATCAGAGTTTACGACTTTTGGTAATGAGACTGATCAATACAAGTAGACTTAATTATTAATATTTAATCTGAAGTATTGAGTTCCGAATAAATGTTCGGTGGTGCCCCTGATAAACAAGTGCAAATTTAATCATGAAGGGTAGTTTCTACATATCTCTTGGTTCCTGTGTTTGAGGCTATTTCCACTACATATATTATTTTTCCTACACATGTGGTGCAGCCGTGTCAGGCTACACATTTTGCTACAAATATCTTCATATTAAAAAGATTAAAACTGACTTTTTTGGTTCTCCCGAGTGTCATTGATGTTTTTCACTTTTATCTCACTGAAGTGTTTGTTACTGTTTTTCTCTCTTCAGTCTAAAACAAGTTGCAGCACAGTTGTGCACAGTTCCACGCACGCATGCCCTTAGACATCAGTAAGATTCAGTGGTTTATTTAATGCTCCTCTTTAATGCGTGAATCTGTTTAAGATGGATCCTATTTAATTGGCTGACACTTATTTGCAGGAGCTTTGTTAATCATGTTTTCTACCTGATTCGGATCATGTTTTTGTGTGTGACCTGTGATCAGCTTTAAGATGAGAGTTGACGAATGAACCTGTTGTTTTTCACGATTTCACACAAGTGCTGCTTCTGTAGCAGACAACCTACTAGCTCCACCAAGTGGCCATTTCACCACACTACCAGCAAAAAACAACCATACTTCTGACGTCCCATATTGTAACCATAAAATATGATATTGCTGTTGCATTTGACATAAACCCATGCAGTTGTGAATAAAAGTTTCCATACACTTGTACAGAGCATGTTTATCATGGCAGTCTTAAGTTTTAAATTATTCCCACATCTCAATTTTCCATGATGGAATCATTGAAACACATGCATCTTTGCCACAAAAAAAACCCAAAACAAACAAACATTCATGCATTTTGCTTATTTAATAGATTATAGGTCTTCTGGAATTATGATAAAAAATCTGCTGGGTCAAAAATATACATACAGCAACTTGCATTATTTATATATAATAATATATAATTATAGTTTTGGTGACATTGAAAGTTAATCAATAAGTGTTAATCGAATTTTCTTAGTGGCATGGCCTTTTAACTTCTCATAAGTGATTACGATTGACTACAGGTGCTGACTCCTCTGAGCCAATTTGATACCCTCATTAGAATTAGCCACAAACACTACAGTAAGGGCAGTCTGAGGAGCAAAGCAAAGACCTGAAAAAGGAACTTGAACAAGTCAGGAATGGGACTTGGAGCCATTTCAAAGCAGCTACAGATCCCAAAATATGCAAAAGTGCTGGTTTGATGGGTCAGGTCAGTCTTCGGTCATGTGCCAGCAGGTACTATACGAACTTACCCTTTTCACAAGTCCAAACAACCGTTTTTGCACACACATATTGTTCCAGCCCGTCATCTGAAAAGACAATTACAAGGAAATAATCACTGGACAAATGTGAAATGGTGACGTGCATTATTTTAAATATTCTTTTGGTTTATGAAAGTTTTCATGTTCGGAGCTTTTCAGATCAGTTTAAGATCCTGCAGACACTTGGCACAATATGCACATTACACAGAACACACTAGTTTGTTTTATTCAAATTTTGCATAATTACAAGCCTTTAAAGGTCCCACATTGTGCATCTTTTCAGCAAAATAATCAAAGTCTTACATGTCCCCACAGTGTGTCTTTCAGTTTTTCACCTCAAAATACTGGAAAGATAGTTAATTTCACCATGAACTGCTTTTAGGGCTGTTCTAAATGAGCCGTTTTGTTTTGAACACCGATGAGCTGCTGCTGTTCCCACTCATCATGAAAAATATGTTGTTTGAGCTGGATGACTGTTGGTTAGTTAGGTGTTGATCCTTTCAGCTTTACCGGTTTGTAAAGCTGAAAGGCTAACTCGTTGTGAAACAAGAATCCGAACAAATACTAAAACAGTGTTAAGAAGCACGAGCTCCCTACTTGACCACGTGCAGACCTTTTGTGTAGAGATGTGAACATGACTGACACGATTTCGTGTGGCTACAGAGAAAACTGTATTTTTTAACATGAATGAATATAACTAGCAGGCTGTCAAAAAATACTTCAAGTTTGCAGAAGTCATCACCTGAGATTCTTCCTTGCAGAGGCCATCTTGTCTAGAGGGTGAAAGAGAAGGCACACCTTCAAAGCAGCTCTTTTATAGGTTCCCTGAACAGAGTCCCTGATTGGCCAGTTTAAAGTGGAAAGGCAAGCCCCTGCCCTGCATATGTGTCATTATACTGGGAGAGAAGTGAGGGAATGTGTGTTTTTTTTGCTAGCATAAGGTGAGCATGGGTGATGGTAGCTGATGCTAACAGACTCAACAAGCTAATCAGGAAAGCTGTAAGTGGAGTCTTTGGTGGAAGTGGCAGAGAGGAGGATGCTGAAGAAAACTACTCAGCACTAGATGGACAGGCATGAGGACAAGGAGACTAGAGAGGGAGAGATGGACACAACATGTAATTACAACGAGCATTTACACCTGATACCATAAACACTGGTGATTTAAAGAAAGTGCATCAACCCTCAAAATTGTCATTGTCCAAATTACCTTTGACCTTTGAGCTACATAATCACACTCTGCAAGAGATGCAGCTTTATACATATGGAAAATTATGTTATGTTATATTATTATGTAAGCTATCCCCTCCAACATTAAGGCAGAAAATCCAGAGGTGGAAAAAGTACTCAGATCTTGTACTTAAGTAACAGTACCAGTAGCACAGAGTAGAAATAGTCATGCATGGAAATGTATACTTCATTACAAGTACAAAAGTATCTGGATCATAAATACCTAAAGAAATAAAAGTCAATGTCATTTTTAAGTACAAACATTGCTCTACTTGTTATTTTATCAGTGAAAAATCACAAAAATAAAAAGTGCAAAAATAAAATAAATTTTTTTAATGGGTGTCCCTTCATAAAAATGACAATATCTTCCCTAAGATAATGTTTCCATATGCATACACAAGTAGTTATGTGTGAACATGTAACAGGAGACATCTGTATGATATTTTTGGTATTTTGGTATTTTTTCTTGTGGTACAACACATCCTAGTCCACTTACATTGATTTCCCTTAAATATTTACTCTGGTATGAAACATGAGCATTTTGCAGATTCTAAATCAGTACATGTGAAAATCTGAGTCTATTTGTCCATCTGTCTACAAATCACATATGAATCTAGTTATATTATCATACATTATCAAAAAAACCATCAACAACTTTATTTTCTACTGCATATGTGTCAATAAATTTGGGCATAATAGCAGGTGCCAATCCTGTGATTTGGTGGCGAGGCTACAGTATGCTTTTGTTTTTATTTTGGTTACAGATGGTGTAATGAGGTTTCATTCTATCTGTCAAGAGGGTCTATCTGGGAGGCTTTTAACAAGACAAAAAATTTCCCAAGGGCCTCTGTGCTTGCATATGTAGGATTTTGATCTGCCTCTCGAGGTTTAAGTGTGAGTAAACAAGGCTAAGAGCTGACAGTAACAATCGCAGCGCTGTGATGCTGCACTCAGCGCACGATATTACATAAATGTCTGGACCAAATGTTGTGGCCGTCCACACAGCACGTGTTGAGTCCACTCTAAACCAGACACATCAAGGTGGTGTGAGAGGGAAAGTCAGGGGATCACCACAGTCATTAGGATCCATCCTCTGCGAACCATAAATGTCTGTAGAAAATGTAATGGCATTCCATCCAATAGTATTTCAGTCTGGACCAACAAACCATAGCTGCCATTCTTAACTAGCGTGGCTAAAAATACTGTATAGTCTAACCACTGTCATTATAAAGCACAGGTGTTATCACGCTACTTTTTCCATTGCACTTGTAATTAAGATACTTACAACTATTATTTCGCTGCCCATTTTCAGTTTCCTTGCCAGACAATCTGACAAGTGTAAACATTTAAAGCTCCTGCCTAAAGTTCATTATTTGGGCTGCTGTCATCCTCCCGTGAGGCCAAAGCAGAAAGCTCTAACTGCTGGTTTACAATGGACAGAGTAAGATTACTCAGTAAGAGAGATGGGGATAACTAATAATAGCCTAAAAGAGGGAGCGAGACAATGGGTGGTGCAGTTAAATAGAGGGATACCAAATCATTGGGCTCATCTCTGATCTGTCCTGACTCTGCCACGGTCGCATCTCTGTCTCCTGCCTCTGACACCGGTAAGGTCTTTTCATGGGGTGATTTCTAAAGCTGTTAGGCCTGTATCTTCCTTCTGTACAGGTATAGCAAACAAACTGCACTGAATATGTAAATTTTGCCTGATGCAACCATTAATTTGTTGAGAATTTGTTGTATCTCAGTGTTCAGACATTTTCGGATCTGATATTGGTCCAATGAAAATATGATTCCTGGATGGATAAAGTGGTGTTGGTTTCAGTGTCGGATGGGATCAACGATTATATAGTGTCAAACCAGTGAATAGAGACATTAGTAGAAACATAGAGGACTATAAAGTGTTTTAATGCCATTTTGTTTGCAGCGTAGTTTCATCTGTGGCGCTGTGGCTGTATGTAAACTATAACCAACCCCAGGCATAACACTCTGCAGGATGATTAATAGAAATAATACAAACTAGCGGGTTTAAATCTGTAGCCAGAACAGCTCCGTTCAAATCCGAGCCCAATGTGAACTTTCCAAAGCATTCTGGGTTGGGTTTTCTGCATTGCCAAGTTGGCTGCACCACAGAGGCTCATAAGCATCCATGAGTTACCAGCAGTAAACCCCTGATCCAGGCTGGGCACCCCAAACTACAGTCAGCCTCCACAGCTGTCTATCAGATGTCCCCTGGTCTATTTGGGGAGACAGGCCACTCTAAATTCCTCTCCCAGAGATAATCCTGAGGAGAAAGATGGGGATGAGGGACAGAGGAGATGGATGAGGGATGGCTATCAGACTGGAATTTTTCTAATCCGCTGGAGCAGCTTGTAACCCCGTCATGCTAGGAGGTCTTATGTGGTGTCATTCTCAGCTCAAACCAAATTGTAAAATTGGAGACGGAAATAAAAAGACGGGGGTGACACGAGGTGAGGGAGATGAGGGGGGGAGTGCTGTAAATTTGATAATGGGCAGAAGGACACCAGACTGAGGGAGAGAAGATAAGATGATGATGAACGGTGAAAACAATACAATGTGGAAGAGCTGACAAGATTCATTTGTAGAATCTTGATGAAAAATTAAAACACAATTTCCCTTTATTTCCTGTTGAATGGTTGGCTGTGTTCATGATATTTTAGGTTTGGTCAAACTCAAAACTGTAAGGTTTGAGAATGTTTGTTTGAGAAGCACTGCTGCTGTTGAGTTTCTCTTCACAACACAAACCAAATTTAATTTCCCACTATAATCTGTGGATGGATACAAATCAGCAGCAGAGATTTCAAAAGCCTCAGTAACCTTAATACAAGACTTGAGGTAGAATTTAAGGTTGCTTAAATCAGTAGTTCCCAATTTCTTTTTTGGCAGGCATATTCCCATTATGTGAACTCAAAAACTCCTGTGACACTTTGAAATGTTTTTCTGTATTTCTACCTATTATTTTAACCATCCATGAACAAGTGTTAATGCAGGATAAAGATGCAGGCATTTGTCTTGTGAGTCATGAGAAATACAGTCTATAACACAAAGTATGACAGTCAAGTGTCACTAGAGCGTTAACCAGCGTTAAGTGTAAAAGTCAGCACCCAGAGTTTGGTATAATTGGCCCGCTCACAGTTTACATACATTGAGAGCAGCTCCACATTCTGAGAGAGCAACAAAGAGAAAGTGCTGACAGATGATCAGGCCTCCCAAAGGCTGATAAACAAACACTGACAACTGTTCAGTGTGTGTTTCTAATCTCTCCTGTCTTTCTTCCAGTGAGAGCTCATCAGCAGGATGCCTGAACACGTGTGAGTGATCAGGCTTTGTATTCTTTTTATAGACCCTTTACTCATTCACAGACACAGACACAAAAACACAGCAAGTATTTTATGAGCTTTGGCCTTTCCTTTTGTTTAAATTATGTATTTTTTTCTTTTACAGGCAAGAGGTAAGTCCATTTGACCTTTCACTGTTACCAAGGTTTTCTTATTGCCAAAATTCAGATTATGAGAGATGAGCAATTAATACATGTGTTGATCATTTCCTGAATTATCTTGTCCAAACAGAGAAAACCAAAGATCTCAGCCTCAAGGAAGCTGATGCTCAAGGTAGGAGAGATCATGGATGTAATTTTTCTGCAAACCCATAGTGTAATACATGTGTTTAGCCACAGGAGAGCAGAAGAGATAGATGCATCACAACTTTGGACACTTATGTCTCACTTTGCATGTGAGGAAACACATGCAATCTGCTAAAGATCTAAAAAAACATCCTAAAAGACAATTTTCTATTTGTACGCAGAGTCTCATGGTGGCAAAGGCCAAAGAGGAACTGGAGCAGGAGATAATAGTCAAAGAGGAGGAGAAACACAAGTACCTGGCAGAAAGAGCTCCTCCTCTAAACACCGGCGGCCTGAGCCATGCACAGCTACAGGTAACTAGTCCTCAGATTCCCTGAATTCTCCCATTCTTCTCAGTAAATCAACACCAGTAGAAGCCACTTAAGAAAGCTGCATCTCTCATTTCACAACTGCAGACAATTATCATCAATTCAGGCTAAAGACAAATTTTTTTCCAACCTGAATCTTTTCAAAAACTGTAATTTAAAGAAACCCAGTGCACTATATTTCATTCACATAAGGATTATGTTCTAAAACTGAACATTTTCCTGCTGTGGAAATTTGAAGTTGCTCTGGAAATGATCGCTCTCATAACATTTTAAGTTAAAACTTTTTTTCTGTGTATGTATGTATAGGACCTGTGCAGAGAGCTTCATGCCAAGATAGATGTGGTTGATGAGGAGCGATATGACATTGAAGCCAAAGTCATGCTCAACACGCGTGAGGTACATTACATTTATTTCCCCAGCTTATTTTCCTTTGCTATAAGCATTAAAGGAAATCTTAACATATCTACAAATATGAAATCCCATAGATATGACATGGTAATACATGAGAAACTCCTGCTGCACTATTGCCTTTCAATTCTCTGTCCCTGCACCAGATTAAAGACCTGAACATCAAGGTTTTGGACCTCAGGGGGAAATTCAAGAGGCCTAATCTACGACGCGTTCGGGTGTCTGCTGACGCCATCCTTCGCTCGCTGCTGGGCTCCAAGCACAAAGTCTCCATGGACCTCCGAGCCAACCTCAAGTCTGTCAAGAAAGAGGACACTGAGAAGGTATGTGCGGATAGAAAAGACACTCATTTACACACAGAACACAAGTAAACCTGCCCTAGCAAGATTTGAGTCCTCCTCAGGGCGCAGGCATGCATTTCGCTGCTGTTAAGTTTCAGATACACACATGACGTCAGCGCTTAAAATGCCACAGAATGCCTGAAAACTGCATTTACGTGTGTGTGAAAGGTGTGTTCGAGATATCGAGTATTAGGCCAATGCAGGGCGGTGATTGTGTCTGTGTGAGAGCAGGTTCGGTACACGAGACAATGATCCCATTGTACGCAGAAGAGGAGCTTTTGTGAGCAGCTCTGCTCACTGTTTCATGTATGTATGCACATGTGCAGATTAGCCAGTTCTGTTGTGTTTTTCTTGCATGGATATGTGTGTCTCCAACCGTATTACGTTGGGTAAACCAGTTTAGCTAGTACGGTTTTTACAATATTCCCCTAGGGGATTCCCATTGGATAGCACGGGGCCTCAAAGGCTTACACACAACAACGAAAAGAAAATCTGAACCTGTTCCACTCTGCAGCCTATTTGAAAAACAAAACAATAAAATCTGTTCTCATCCTTGCACAGCACCTACTACAGCATTCAACTGTCTGCTTTATCTGTCTGCAGAAGAGGCCAGTGGAGGACAGCGACTGGAGGAAGAATGTGGAGGCCATGTCAGGGATGGAGGGAAGGAAGAAGATGTTCGATGCTGCTAAGGGTTCTGCTCAGTGAAGGCAGAGGGGCGGCTGCTGCATTGTTCTTCTACAGTCTTTTGCAGCTACAGTGTTTATGTTTCATGCTGTCATTTTTGCTCCTGTCATGGAGGTGAGAAGATGTCCCCACTCTCCTGAAGGTTTTTTTTCTCTTTTGTTTGCTTTATCTGAATCATTTGTATTGTATTCATGACTGATATCGCACGTTAACTGCAGACATTTAGGTTTTTATTTGTACAGAAATGTCCAAATCTGCAATCTCTAAAAATCCTAACCATCAAGATATGATAGTCAATAAGCTTAGCCAACATTAAACTGTATATTTTATGTTGTTGCTTGGGGATAAACTGTAACTATATGTTGTGGATTTGCAACCTGTAACAAAATGTTGTGCACTTTATCAGCTGGAGTTACGATTTACAAACTGACACAACAATAAAAAATATACATTGTACTACAAAAACATTTCCTTGTAATACTTTTTGTCATGCATTGGTGCTTAGTGAACATTTGCTGCATTCATTAATGGCCTCCATACATGTTTTAAGACATAAAAAATACTCTGCTTGAAATTATAATTTGTGTTTGACAGGGTTTTTTCTTTTCACAAAAGAAGGTTTAATCAAATCGTTTAAATTCTAAATTAAATCTTCAGTAATCCATTGCTGTTATTGAAAAATCCTGAATCTATGAATATGCAAATATTTTTCGTGTCCAATTTCCTAAAATCAGATTTAAAGTGATCAAAGAGAAGGTTTGGCCCTCCAGCAGATAAAAGTGAAAATAGACTTGTAGTGTTAAACTTTAAATATACATCCAAGTGAAGTAACAATGACAAAAGCACATTTTTGAGTGGCAGTAGAGTTTAAGGAAGAAGGAAAAAATATGATAATCTTTATAATATAGTCTTCTACTTACAGTTGTCTTCCCTTAGCAGTACTACAAGGCAGTTCGTGAGGCAGATATGACATAACAGAAATTTACAGATGATACTTTTTTTTTCTTTTAAGATTTATTTTTGGCCTTTTGTGCCTTTATTAGATAGGACAGTGGATAAAGTCGGAAACACAAGAGAGTGGGGAAGGACACGCGACAAACGCCCGAGGTCGGAATCGAACCCAGGACAGCCACCACGCCTTAGCACTTGGGTCATGCGACATAACCGTTAGGCTATCGGGGCACCCCACAGATGACACATTTTTGTAGCTGAGATTAAATGAATTGATTTTGTGGCAAAAGGACCAACCACTGTTAAAATTTAATTTTACTTTTTCAGTTTGGGGTCAAAGGTCACAACTATTAAACAGATCTTACAGAATTTATTTAAGTGCCATATGCTTTAACCAGAGATGGAAATATCCCAAAAAGCACTGCACTGATTGTCATAAATGTGTGAGTGGTTCCCTAGAGGATAAAGTCTAATAACTCTGATGACCCTTAAATGTGGCTTTTAATTGGCTTTAATTACAATTATAATAATAATATTTTAATGAAATAGCTCAGGAGACATTGGACAGATTTTTATAAAATGTAATACTTATTCTCCACAGAATTAGTTCAGATGTTTTTTTTTGTTTCTTTTATCATGCACCATTTTCATTCATTTCACTTTCCGTGAAGCTATGACAGGCGAAGAACAAGCAACAGTTGCCGTATGCACAGTCTCTCCCATCTCAGCCACAGAAACTTGTAACTCCTTCAGAGAAGTCATTGGTGTCTTGGTGGCCTCCCTCACTGGTCTTTTTATTGCATGGTTTTTGAGGACAACCTGCTCTATGCTGATTTATGCATGTGTCATATTTCTTACATTTCTTAATGATGGATTTAACTTCACTCCTGTGTTGAATCAGGTGAGTCACTTTAAAGGGGGTGAATACTTTTTCAATCTCTTATTTTACATTTTATATTTGGGATTAACTGACACTACATTGCAGAAATCTGTTTTCCTTTTTGGGGGTAGATTCTTGTCAAAAAAAAGCTAAATTATATTGACCATTATTTAGTGTTGAAAAGATGTAAAAGGGGAAAACCTCCAAGGGGGGGTGAATACTTTTATAGGCTCTGTATGCTTGTATGTATGCATATCATTTCCACGGCTGTAAAATAGTCCTCTTTGGTTACTGTCTGTTTTACATGGTCATAAAGCACATTCTGCTTCTGCACGTTTTTAAAATTGCCTTTTCCAGATAGAGGCAAAAAAACAGCAGTTGTCACGTGTCAGTAAATAACATTTTTGTTGTGTGAATGTCTGTGTGTATCACTTCCATTTATATGATCCGGTCTTTCCTAAAGATATAAGGCTAATGTTAGACTTAGCCACCATAACACATTTCCATCTTGAAAGACATTTATGCAAGCCCACAGACACACAAAGTTTGGTTGCCAGTGTTTTAGATGATACACTGGTGCATGGTTCTTTGTCCAGGGAGTGACATGCAAACTAGTTCCATAAGATAGCATCTTAATGGTGCATGCTATTAGACAGCCTTCTCCAAATACGAGTGAAGTAGGGTCATGTTTGCACATGCATGCACAGAAGAAGGAAGCGTCAAGACAAGCAACAAGCGCGGTACTTCAGTTATCAGTTATCATGATTGTAGCTTACAGAGTTTATTGTGGGCTCACACTTGGCACAGAATACAGCTGGCGCAGGTGTTTTATGAAGCCAGGTAAGATGAAGGGAGAGTGTATGTGTTTTGGACTGAGCCTGAGCCTGGGTCAGAGTCCGACACACTGGGCTCCAGAAAGGTGTGGCCTTACAGCAAACAGTTTGACTCACAATGTAAAGAGACTGTCCAGTGCAGCAAGGTATCAGTTGGACATGCATAGTTATACACACACTTGTCCTTTTAAAATTGGATCATCCTGCCCAATAGGTAGTTTTCTAGAAAATATTTTCTCGACAACAAAATTTTTTGGCAATTCTGTCTTGGCTCTATTTTGCCGCTATTTTCCTGTTACTGTCCTGTCAGTTGGATAGTTCGTGGTTAAATGATTTGCACCTTCGTTTAAGCGTGTAACATTAACAAAATTTAGTTTTTCCTTAATTTTACGTGAGTAATTGCTCAGTTGCAGCCAATAAAATGAACACGGACTCCTATCATAATTTACTTGGTATTTATTTGCTGGTATACTTGTCTTACTCTTTCCTTGTAGTTGGTGTATAATTAACACAGTCTGAAATAAACAACAACGACAACAATAAATATAATAATGTGTCACCTGTAATAGCCTAAATGAGCTCAGTTTATTTCCTTTGTGTCCAGAGCATAACATGTTCACCAACTAGTAACAGTACCAGCTATCACATTAGCCACAATTCTACCATACAAGGAGAAGCTCTCTCTCTCTCTCTCCCTCTCTGCTCACCCACTCCACCTTCTCTCCGTCAGTCAGGTGGGAAGCTTACCTTTGTGGTCATGTGACACCTCAGTGAGCTGCACCGGGGTAAAGGTGACTGCTTTGTGCCGCACTGACTGTAATTTGACTGCCGCCCTCAGACTATCAGTCAGTCGACTTTTTTTTTCAGTCTGTGAGTGAAGTGCACCTGGAAACTTCTTTCCCTCCCCAATATGTCCATCAGTCGGAAAAACTGGTCAGCCTTGTCCAGGTAAGATTCTTTTTGGTACTTTTCTGTAGCATTAGCATAGAAAGCAGATTTCTTATTATTTTATAGGACTCATTTAGGAAATCTGTAGTAAGCACCGTAGCGAGTCTGCAGTTGTGCTCTTTTCTGTCTCCTTTTGTGCCTATATTAGTATTACAGGGACTTCTCAAGCTTCATGATACCTGGATAAATCAGCACTGTTTTACTCTTAAATAAATGTGTTCATACAGATGAGAGATCAACTTTCCTGTGGTCTATAACTGGCTTCACCAAAACACTAATGAATAATGATACAGAATGCGAGGCTGAATGGATTACTTAAATTTGCTTAGACAGAAAAACAACCCTGACTTTACTGATATAAAAGTTGATGAGCGAGTAAAGCAGGTTCTGTGTAACGGTTATTACAGCTTTAACATCTCCTTTCCAACAACCAAAACAATCAGCCGATTGGATTCATTTCTGTCGGTTTCATAAAAAGCAGATTGACTGTTTAGCAAATGTCAGCCATGTGTATCCTGTCAGGTCTTGCCTCTGTTTCATTTTCTGTTTTACGACCATGTTCATTGGTTATTATGTCTTTTTCTTGCACTGTGATCGTTCCCTCAGCCTTGCTCGTCAATGGACGATGGAGGACGAGGAGGAGGTCGAGAGGGAGAAGAGGAGGAGGGTGAAGAGCTCCAGCAGCACCGCCGACCCAGATTCTGACTTGAGTCCTACACAGAGGAACGCATCCACCGGTGTCGGCACCACTGGGACAGACTCCTCCAGTGAGATGTCCCAGGGCCTTAGCAGGTGCTTCTCACAACTTAGTGAAATTTATTGATTTATGCTTGTTAAAACTTGTCTTATACAATCTGAACACGATCCTCTTCACCTGTTGCATTCTCTTCTTCTTTTTCTATTTGTTACTGGCATGTAAGATGGCCACTATTGATCACTAAAAAGGTGTAAGAACAATTTTCTTTGATTGTACGCTGGTTTAGTGGTTGGATTTCAGATACACACAGAGGCGATTCTTGCAGTTCTGTATTCTTTTCAAACACATGAAGACACCTGACACCATGCATGGAAAGTATGAAAAGCTGTCAAAAACACCAACAGCTGAGTCCCTGGAGCAGAAGCAGCCTTAAAAGAGAAGCAGAAACCATAGAGCCTTTCATTAGAGAAACCTGATCGGATGTAGAGCTGACAGGTGTTTTCGCCTCTGTCTTCATATATATGACGATCCATCATATGTATTGGACGTTAACATGTGCACATGTGTTGTTTGTTGCCAGTGTGGAGCAGTTGCAGGTGGACTTTGTGGAGATGCTGCGAGTGCGCGATGAAAAGCGGAGGATGAGGCACGTGGAGACGCTGAGACGACAGAAGGAGGAGGAAGATGAGGATGAAGCGGAGGCCGGCAGAGGAGGAGGTGCCAGGGTGGAGATACTGGGAGACCTGGATGAGGAACGAGGCAGCAACACGTTCAAAACACAAGCACCTGTAAAACCAGCCAGCAGTCCCCCCAACAGCAGCAAAACCAGAACTAACATCACAAACAGACAAGTAAGACTGGAGCTACTCATTAACATGCAGCAGAGTGAAAGAAATTTTAGTCAAAAAATGTGCCTTTTGAGTTTTAAATCTACTGGAGTTATAATATGACAACATGACTTTGTAGTCATACTTGCTGCTCTGTGCCAAATAAGAAGATATTGAGATATTTCAGTGCAGTTGAAGACCTGGTGTTGGTGCTAGAGGAAAAGTAAGGGAATAACCAAAGTCATAGGGGTGCATCCTATGGGGATCATGAGTAGCAGTTGAGATATTTCAAAATTAGAGGATCAACTCGCAATGCTGACATCCCCGCAAGCTAAAAATGATGACACATGAAGTGCCTTTACTGACAGATGAATCCTTTGACGGGACAGGTAGACAAACACTTGACAAACCATAACTTAAACTATTAAAGCTTCACTACAACACAGAGCCACCAAAAATGTCACCCTGCAGTAAAGTTAACTGTTACCCCACACAGAGGGAAAGCTGTGTTAATCATTATCTAGATTCTATAACAACAAAACGGAACATGTTTCTCCTGCTCAGGGGAAACATGTTAACAGAGTGATGCTCACACACACTATAAACAACTTTTTTATTTCTTTGAGGATAGAAGAATTAGAATATACTTGAAGTTCAGATGCAGTTTGAGGAAATACTTAGGAAAACTTTGTGAATATTCATGTCCTGTCTTGGGATTCCTGTGAATCCAGTGACCATGCAAATCATCTCTAAAACTTTGATAAGGTGTGCTTAAGGTCATAATTTGAACTTTATCTTTTATTGCACTTGCAGCCAGCTCGAATTCAATGTATCTCCAAATGAGGCAATAACCGAGCCGTGTTATATAATGCAAGGTGTGTCTCAGTACAAAAGCTTGTATGGTGTGTGTGTGTGTGTGTGTGTGTGTGTGTGTGTGTGTGTGTGTGTGTGTGTGTGTGTGTGCGTGTGTGTGTGCGTGTGTGTGCGCGCGCTCATTTTGATTTTTCTCTGCTTCTTTGTCAGCATGAAAACGGAGAGTCTTCGGGTAAAGACCCTGATCCTAAAGCGTCATCCACC
>OMNN01100149.1:54610-73512 GCA_900302755.1 Chromis chromis | reverse complement strand
TGTGATACCTTAAATATGATGCAAACCAGTACAACACCTTTGTCATAAATTCTAATTGGTGAAGAGGTTTCAGGTGATCATTAGAAAGGCAGCAAATATTAAGATACCGCTATTGATTTTTTTAAAAAAGTTGTCAGAAAAAACACAAAGCAACACAAACAGTATCAGAAGACAACATAGAAACCAGAACACCATCTGATTATATCTAATATATGATACATACAGTAGTAGTATTAACAATTAATATTTCTATTCTTCTGTCTTCTGATTTGAGTTAAACTGAATAGAATTGAGTTTAAATATTAAAGATGCTGCCCACAATCATCCTTTATAACAAAGGATCCTTATCCTTAAAGAAATTTCCCCTAGGGGATAAATAAACTATTTCTGATTCTGATTCTTATGTGATTTGTCCATGTTAGATGCCTCAACATCATCTCATCCTACAGTGTTTAGCTTGGTTCTCCCCAGTATGAACTGCAATCCACAAAACATGACACTATTCAGAATGTGAGGTCAATAATGGTTACAGTTTTAGCTCAGTCGCAAGGCCAGTGTGAGTAAAGGACAGGAAACTGGATCAACTGACAGTGACACAGCACATTATGTTAAACAGGATGCACACTGACTCGGATCTAATCTGAAGCACACTGCAAGCATAGATCAGCTCAGTGTTTAGTGCACCGTTGCTCATAATGGAACATATTTAGTTAAACGGACAAAATGTTCTTCTGGTACTTTCCATGACTACTGGGATCTGCTGATGAGGATTGTGTATATTATCAAAAGCTCCACAACACATATCATTTGGTCATTTAGTAAAATGCTGCTTCCTGAGGGAGAAACTAACTTCAGCATGCTTGTTTAAATTTAAGTTAGAAAATGTTAGTTAGTGATGACGTCTGTGTCATGATCAGTGACTTTATCATATAAATATTAAGCATTTTATCACTTTAAAATTTGAAGCAGGCACACACAAATTACAACTGAAATATAAAAGCGAGCTTTATTGACAAGTCAAAAAATGTTTCTTGGAAGTTTTTAAGAAAATCTGAAAAACTAAGACAAAGACTGGGCCGTGGTGTCTTCACCTCTTCTTGAAGCCATACTTCTTCCTTTCATAAAACAGATCTGTTTTGGAGCTGCCCAAGTTTACGATCTTAGGACATCCATCTCGCTGTGGAGAGAACACAAAGAGAACAGCTGTTTAGAAAATGTTTTCATCTCAAAGGAGCTACACAGCTGGGTTCATTTTAAAATCTAAGTACTGTTTATTTTTTCCGAAAGCTTGCTAGAACATAGTAATTTATGCAATCTAAGAATCTCACAAACACAGCCTTGTTTAATCCTTTAACAGCCTCTTGTCACTTTAGTTCTGTGGGGCAAAGTAAAATATGTGCAATAAAGAGGAGGAGGACACTCACGTCTTTCTCCTGGATGGTGCACTCTTTACAGTAGTAGGCGTCAGATACACCAGGGCCTCCACAGATGACACAACGTCCCTGATAGGATCCGTAGTTACACTCATCACAAATACGGACCAGCGTGCACGGCCTCACATAGGAATCACAGATGACACACTTTCCATCACCTGGGGGGAGCAGGGAGAGGACAGGGGAGATACAGGAACATGAGCAAAACAGACTATTGACTTTTTATTGACAAATTATAAAAAAGACACTGTAATTTACAGGTTTATTGATAATGAAACGTTTCTTTTGGTGTAAAAACAACACAACCTTCGTCATCACTAAAAAACTACAGTAACAAAATGATAACTGACACCATGTCTGACTGTCCTCTGCATTCCAATACTTTCACAGGTGGGGATTTGAAAGGTTTTGAGACTATTTTTTCCTCTACATTGATGTCGCCTTTAGAAAGCAATGTTCTAATTTGATAAATGTATTAAAGCAGTTTAGCCCCAAACATTTCCATCTATTATAAATCCATAGATTTTTTTTTGATATTTGATTAGGGCTGAACAATTATCAAATTATTATCTAAATAAAACCATCAGCCATATGCAAAATTGAAATCACAAGTACTGCAAAGTTTCTCAAATCTGTCACAAAATAAAGCTACAAAAGAACCATTGTGGTGCTACAGAAGTGTCCCAGCCGACAAATCATATTATCCAGACATAAGGGAACAGCTTTATGAACTGCATCACACTTTTGTATTGTTTATTTGTTCCAGTAGAAAAGAAATGCAAAAATAACCATTCCCACTGAAATTGTGACCCATAGCTGTCAAAAATAGTCCTGATATTATTTAATGTATATCATTCAACAAATATAAAACAAATAACAAATGATATGTGTTGTATATCATTTAGCCTTATATTTGATTGATAATTTAGTCTGTAAAATAGGAAGCATAAAGACAAGTAAGGAGTCCTGCTTATTCTTCCAATAGCCACTTAAAAATATAAATTTGTGTACATGTTTAAACCTCGACTAAGAACCCACATATTCCCTCTGACTTTTATGTAATGTTTCATAATTTTAGAAATTATACTTGTTTAACATACTATGTTTTGTCACTTGCTTGTAAGGCACTTTGAATTGAACTGCAATGTATTGATAAAGGTCAAATTTGTTAGAAAATACTGCTATTAATGAAGCATTACAGTGCTACAGAGATTCCCAGGCCTACAAATCCTACTCTCCTGAGGTAAGGGAACATGTTTGTTTGGTACAGACTGTAGCAAAAATCACATTGCAGTATCTGATTTGTCTGAAAAGAGCTACATACATAAAGACTGACTGATTGATTGGTATGTGAAGCTGTGAGATGCTGAAACACTTTGTGTCTTTAATGGATATAGCTGTAGAACTTCAACAATGTGAAATACCGCGGTAGATAATAAGAGTATCTAACTGTAATAAGTATTTAATTAATAGTGTAATGCTTGAAAATAAACATCCCCTTTTAGCCAATACCCATTGCTGGGTTACAGAGGTGGTATAAAAAACGGAAAATAGCTCATTAAACTTGTGCAGAACTGTGGAAGAATCACCACAATATACTTTAAAATTAACTTTAACACACTAAGTTTGTCATATTTATTCATCACAGATGGAAACACTCACATTTCTCGCAGAGCCTCCCGATAGCTGCAGGATGAAAACAAAGCAGAGTCAGTGTTACGGTGATTCGTCGCTTTTTTTTTATATTAGCCTGAAAACCCCTTTATTTACTCCTGTTTACAATATTCACATCAATAAACACATTTAGGTAATATTCAGTGTCACAGTAACATCAGTCAGCACAACACAGACTCCTAGACTGTTTCAGGCTAAACATAGCAGCTAGCACACTTTCAATGAAGTCCATGCTGGAGCCGTTAGCATAGCGGCTAATGTTAGCTAAACAACAACAGAGACATTTAGCTGCAGCAGAAATAACCGTGGAGCTTATTATAGAGTGAAAAAGGTTCAAACATACCGACACCGGCTTGTTTTCGGCAGAAAATCAGATCTGGGTGATGTTTAGCCATGGTCTGCTAACGTAAGGAGAGCGCTGCTGGGTCGGTTCAACTTTAACCTCTGACCCCTGAAACCTGCTGGAGGATCCGCTGCAGCGACACCAGGCGGCTGGAGGAGGAACTAATACGAGTCTTTATACACAGTCTGTGATCAAGGATTCAAGGTTCTTTATTGTCATACCAGCACACGTATTCACATGAGATGGCACGAAATTGGCACTCGGGTCCAAAAAATCATAATAAATAAAGAAAAAATAAGAAAAATAAAGAAAGATAAGTGAAACATAAAGAAGTGAAATACAAGAAATAAAAATAATATATACAAGTGTTTACCAATGGTAAACAGATAAAGACACGTGTGCAAAACTGTGCTGTGAAGTAGATTTTTTTTTAAAGTGTCCGTAGTTGCAGGTAGGTGGGTGATCATTGGAGAGTTACAGAGCACCACCAGAGTTGAACAGTCTAACAGCTTCTGGAAAGAAGAGGCAAAGAGTGAGTGTGCAGGGTGGGTGGAGTCCTTCATGATGCAGACGGCCCTCTTCCTGCATCTACTGATGTAAATGTCTGTGGTGGTGGGTAGGCTGCTACCCACAGTCCTCTGTGAGGCCTTCACCACCCTCTTCAGAGCTTTCCTCTTCCTCTTCATTGCACTCAGCTCATTCACATGACTGTATATATGTGAGTCGGTCTGCAAACGCTTAGCTAAATGTACAGAAGGACAAACCTTTTTGACTTTGAGCTTTATTCAACACCACATTAGATTACATTTACTAAAGCTTTAATGTCTGAGCTGCATTGTAGGTAGATGAGGTGCAGTCAGGGTTTAACTACTGCATATAGGCCTACAACAAAAGCTTTTTTTTGTTATACAAGTAAAGTGATATAACAAATTGTAAATGAACAACTAATGTATTATTCAGAGAAACTGGATCTACTTGCAGGGTGTCAAAGTTGCGTCAGGGAAGATCAGATGTTCAGATGTTTTGGAAACAGTGGCTTCTGGTTGAACAGTATTTAATGGGAATTTGAGGAAAACTTTGGAAATGGACGTTCTGAAGAAGAGAATTATGCACACAAATGTTTAGTAGGAAGGTTCTAAGATTATGTGTCGCTGCAGTAAAAACTTCACCTGTATGTTCTGGGTAGTGTACAGTAGAGACAGAATAAAAGCCACTATGTTTACACTGAAAACAACTTCTTTGCAGCTTGTAGATAAATGAAGGTCCTGCTAAGAAAAGGAAGAGAACATCAAAGTTAAGTTATCTGTATAGACTATATACAGCTGCAAGGGACTGACAGTATGTGTAAAAGACATTTGTTTAACATTCATAAGACCTATGATCCTTGTAACTAACTTGGAACTGAGTTGGTATATTTGGATTTATCAAATTAAAGCAAAAAATAAAAATGTAGATTTACTGCATGATGTTATAGTAGTGCTTTCACCCGAGTTGGCTGGGATAGGCTCCAGCCCCCCCGCCCCCCTATAGAGGATTAAGCGGTGTATAGATAATGGATGGATGGATGGATGGATGGATGTTATAGTAGTAAGATTCAGTCATATATAGAGAGGGAAGAGAAGAGAGGAGGCAATAATGGCTACATAAAACACAATAATATGAGCAGAGCACTTCATATTACAGTGAAGTGTGGGAATGATCTCAGTAGCCGTGTAGCCAATATGTCTCAGAGAGAAAGGACACTACAGAAGAAAGACTAGATTGAATACCATGCTGGACTATCAGGTAAGGGAAAGTGCACTGTTAAAGAAATTCTGGCAGCAAGGTTGCAAGACAAAGTATAGTAAAAAAAACAGTGGGATTTTGTAAGTTTTAAAAACTGTAAAAGCTTTTTTTTAAAACATCAAACTTCTGTAAAGTAATTATATTTTAGCAGTATAATAATAAGTCACTTTATGGTCACACATTGAAATAAATAACATATTACTGTTTTTAAACATACAGATTTGTGATGTAAACATTCTGTACAGTTTTGACTTTTTTTACAGTCAACATGTAAATATTTTTCTGTGATTTTACTCGATATTATCTGTAATTTAACTAAACTGGGAAATATGGTAAATTAACAGTTCATTCTTTTTTCATTTTTTCAATCCTTAATATCGATAATTTTTCTTTCAAATAACACAATAAATATGTGTCAAATAACAATATTTTCGGGTGATTTCAATACAGAAAAATAGTATAATTTTACAGTCAAACATTGTAAAGGAAGGAATAACAATTTATAAAAACACAGATTTTTGATGTGGACATTATTTACAAATTTGGCCTGTTTTTTATGGTTGACATGTAAATTAATACTTTTTTCTTGTGATTATATTTGTACAATTTACAATTAGCAGATGCTTTTATCAAAAGCAACGCACACCTGAGGCAATTTGGGGTTCAGTGTCTTGCCCATGTGTAGGAGCCGGGGATCGAACCGCCGACCTTACAATCATTGGACAGCCTGCTCTACCTCCTCAGCCACAGGTTTTGTATTTAACAAAACTAAAAATACAGTGTACAACTCTAAAAAAAATTCATCAATAAGAAATTGATGAAAAATATTAAAGTGTTTTTTAAAAATTAGTTTTACAGTGTGGAAACCCGGTTTAGAAGTAGAACAGGACTGAGTGCAGCAGCTCCAGCAGGTGGCAGTAACATGAATCAGGTCCGCGGCTGAAAACCAACGAAGAAGAAAAAGCTTACAATTGGGTGACGTCACCGCCGACCCTCACATCTTTGTCAGTGAACAAAATGGCAACTTACTGTCTGACTATCTCCCGGCTTCAGGTAAGACACTATATTTACTCATTTTATCACATTTGTTAGCCAGAGACGAATGTCACCAGCTACCTCAGATTACAGAAGTGTGATATAACCCGGTTCTGACCCAGCTGGAGGATTTAGAGCCGTTAATGGGGATAAGTAAGCTGAGGAACTGTCACCGGCTAGCTGCTCAGGTCATCGTGTCCGGGCTGCTCTGAACGCATCCAGCGGTCGACAACTGGTTTTACACTGGTTCAGTAAATCACAGCTAATGTCTCCAGTTACACGGATTTATCATCAATATCCACAGACTTTAAATGACCACGGTTAGGCCTGTAGTAACGGTGGAGCTGGGTGTATATTAGCAAGGTTAACCACAAGGTTAGAGCTCCTAGCAGACACTCAGGCGGCCAGTACACCACACAGAGAGCTCTACATTTTTAAAATATATCAAATAATACAGCAATAAAATCCAGTCCGTGATTTTTTGGAATTGGTCCAGAAAAACGGATTCATTCTGTCTATTTTAAACTTGGGCGGTGTGTCACGAATCCAGTAATTGCTGGGTGCTATTCTAATAATAATAGACTAACAGGTGAAAAGTCCTATCATGTGACCCAAAGTGAACTCTGATGGACCTCTGATTGTTAGGACACTCACTGTCTACCTCTGGCTGGGTGATACAGATAAAGAAGACAGTAAAACCCCAGCATCCTCTTTTACTATGGATAAAAACAATATATTGTAAGGAATGGAAAGTCACATGTTGAACAGTTCATGACCTTGGACTAAATGATGGCACGCGTTAGGTGTAACTCTGTGTAGTGTTGGTTTAGTCATGAATCAGTGCATCACCACTCAAGAAGAAAACCACATTATGTTTTCCAATAGAAAGTGATTAAAAAACAGGCAAGCTGTCATTTCCTATGTTATTGATGTCTAAACCTATAATTGGATTTTTAATGTAGTAACTCACGAGTTGCTCCTTAATGAGTTGACGGCAGCTCTATGCTACTAAGTTCTTGACAGCAAAAGTCAAGGGATTGTATGTTCAGCTGCTCACTGTCAGATCTTACCCTGAATGACAGCTAATCTTTAGCACACATCTTCAGCTGCTTGACATTTTGTTATTGAGTCGACTTTTCCCTGCTTAGAGAAACGACCCCAAAAGAGGTTTTAGCCAGCACCAAAGGAGAATCACCAGCGCCACTGTTATAAACACTGAAAAAACTGTTTCAAACCTTTTAAACCAGTTTTGTTAATTGGAGTTGCATCAACTTTAGTATAATAGGCATTTTTGTGTATCAAACTGTCAGAAATAAGAGGAAAATGCATCAATTTCTGTCAAATAAGGGAACACAGACTCATTGCTTTTTTCTCTACATGGACCCATCTTACTGTGATGCATGTCACAATCCAAAGGCCCACTCGGATCTACAAAAAGCCCTGGTTGATTGTCTCCTTGGATTTATTATTTACAGAATCTGTCAAACTCCTTGCTTTGCAATCATGTGTATAGAACATATTCAAACAGAGCTGCAGCTGTAGAAGCGCAGTCTCCTCCTGGCAGCTACTTAGCAGCTTCACTAAAGTGAGTTTATGGGTTAAGTGCCCTGCTCAAGGGCACATGATCACCAGCTGATTCCATAAAGTCGATCAGACAGTCTTTTGGACACAAAAGCCTTTCAAAGTCTCCACCCCTCTTGTTCCTTCACCTGCTGTGACCTCCACACACTATAAATGTGGTCACACACACTGTGTGATTTGTAAATCATTAAACATAGCTTCTCTGACAGGTACGGCTATTTACAAATTGACAAGAAAGACTTGTGAGAGTGTTTAGGAGGACTTGGGCCAGTGTTTCCATTGCTTGAGAATGTATTTGTGGTTGACCTTATGGGTGGTTGTTGCATCATGTTCACCGGGGAAGCTCAGACATCTGACACTTGAGAGCAGAATGTAAAACAGCGTTGCAGTCACAGGCCCACCTCCCATCATGGAAGCTATGTTTTCATATCCAAATGACTACATCACACACAATATTTAAAACACAAAATCGATAGAAAGTTTACACATTTTTAGTTGAGGAATAATCTTTGATGAAGTGCCAAAATCTATTCCCTGCTCTGTAATTATGCTCATACGTGTATGTTTGTGTTGTTACTGTCTCCAGCTGGCGCTGGGCCATGGTGCACGGCGCCTGCATGTGTCAGCAGCTTACAGAGCCAAGGCCAGCGTGTCTATGAGCCGCTTTGAACCCACTTCCTTCATCAACTACGAGAAGCTCGAGTCCAACGTTGACATTGTGAGAAAAAGGTCAGTCTACTTCTACGCTATATTTGCTCTGGCTCACAACCCTATTTCCTCCAACACTCCCTTATCTGTATGAATGTTTGGTCTGTAGTGTTTGTTTGCCCTTTGCCACAGTTGCTCATCACAGCCTTCACCCACTCTTATCAGTTTGGCTGACCCACAGAGCACAATCTACTCTTCAGTTTCTTTTTATTAATTCTTCAGCTATTTTTTTTTATCAGTTATTCTATTACTATACTTACATGCTCTACCTCCTCATCTGAAACCTCTTTTGCTGCATCCTAGTTTAATAAAATGTAATTTAATGTTTTCTCTGCAGACTCAACCGGCCTCTTACCCTGTCAGAGAAAATCGTGTACGGCCATCTCGATGACCCCCACAACCAGGATATTGATCGTGGTCGCACCTACCTGCGGCTGCGTCCCGACCGCGTGGCCATGCAGGACGCTACTGCCCAGATGGCAATGCTCCAGTTCATCAGCAGCGGCCTGCCGAAGGTGGCTGTGCCCTCCACCATCCACTGTGATCACTTGATCGAGGCCCAGGTTGGAGGGGTGAAGGACCTGGCCAGAGCAAAGGTTAGGAGGATTCGTCTTTATTTGTATGTTGTAATGATTAATTCTTTATAAAATGTGACAGGTAGCACCTTAAACTGAGCTGTGGTTATTGGTCCCTTGTAGGAAGTCAACCAAGAAGTCTACAACTTCCTGGCTACTGCTGGGGCAAAATATGGAGTCGGCTTCTGGAAACCTGGATCTGGAATCATCCACCAGGTATTATTACTTAAAGATTGCCATTGGCTTGAATGTGAGCTACAAGTGCTATAATTATGCTAACAGTATGATTTTTCTACTTCAACAGATCATCCTAGAGAACTACGCCTACCCAGGAGTGATGCTTATTGGAACAGATTCCCACACACCAAACGGTGGTGGACTTGGTTCCATCTGCATTGGAGTTGGAGGAGCTGATGCAGTAGATGTCATGGCAGGAATCCCCTGGGAGCTCAAGTGTCCCAAGGTTAGCAGAATACAGCATTTATCAGCCATTATCCTGCTGTCTTTCATTATTTCATCTTTTAACTGTACTTTGCATCTCCACACTTCTAACATAATACATTCTCTTCCTCTTAGGTGATTGGTGTGAAGCTGACAGGCAAACTCTCAGGCTGGACATCTCCTAAGGATGTCATCTTGAAGGTGGCTGGCATCCTCACAGTAAAGGGAGGCACTGGAGCCATCGTGGAGTATCATGGTCCAGGAGTTGACTCCATTTCCTGCACTGGTCAGTAATAGGTCTTGCCTGTTTCAACTGTTGCTGGTCAGTTTTTACGCAATGCACTTTAAAGACTGTAAAAGTGTGTAGAATAACACCAATCTGCCTTACTAATGTGTGTTTTTGTGTATGCAGGAATGGCCACCATTTGCAACATGGGAGCAGAGATCGGAGCCACAACCTCTGTGTTCCCTTACAACCACCGCATGAGGACCTACCTGGAGAAGACTGGACGTGGACGTAAGTTTAGTGCTCATGACTGATGTGCCAATCCACAATATTAAATCACAATCACAGTGATCAAAACTTGCTGATAAAACTGTGTCTAGTTGGTACCGCCCTTTGCTTGAATCTGGCCCAGTACCACTGTTTATAGATGACAAGTAATTACACACATAAAAAGGAGATTACAGTCAATTTAAAGTCTCTAATCTAGAAAAGTAGAGAACATTTAAGCCTGTATAATCACCTTAAATTATCTGTGTGGAAGAGAATTATTTGTTTCCATTTTCCTGGAAGACTTTAATTTTATAATTGTAAGTTTTGATGTGTCTCAACGCCGCTTCCACCTCCTCATGTTTCATCTCAGAGATTGCTGCTCTGGCTGATGAATACTCAGACTTGCTGGTACCTGATGAAGGCTGCGTGTATGACGAGCTCATCGAGCTCAATCTGGATGAGGTATGTCTTGTTTTGAAAATGGCCTGAGGTCACTTATGAGGTGTACCCCAGAGAAAATGTGATTTTTTTATTTATTTATTTTTTTACAGAGAATTCAGAATTTGATTTGTATTAGTTTTTTTTATTTTAAATTTTATCCAATAGTATATAGTGTGTTATCAAATATTATCTCAGAGTCCTAGCTGATTTTATTGATACGCCTCTCAATAGTTTCTACTGTACAACAATTGCACATGATGGTAGTATTTCACAGCAAAGTGTGTGTAAAAGTGAGAGGTTTAGTTCATGTCATTAATTCAGTTTACATTAGAATTAGTTTTTTAATTCACCTGTGTGCTGCTTCTTTGTTTAGCTGAAGCCCCACATTAACGGACCGTTCACTCCTGACTTGGCTCACCCAGTGTCCGACGTCGGCGCTGTGGCGGAAAAGAACGGTTGGCCACTGGAGGTCAAAGTTGGTAAGAACTGAGCAGGGCTGGATAAACTGTATGTCTGCATTCAAACTCCTGTTTATAAAGATAGATTACAGAACACAGATGGCAATTACAGGACTTCTTTTTTGAGACTAAAGCTGCTACTAAAATTCTCTTTGGTTCCTTTTTCCTTTCAGGTCTGATCGGCAGCTGCACCAACTCCAGCTACGAGGACATGGGCCGCGCTGCTTCTGTTGCCAAGCAGGCTTTGGACAAAGGCATGAAGTGCAAAGCTCAGTTCACAGTCACCCCTGGCTCAGAGCAGATTCGTGCCACCATCGAAAGAGACGGATATGTGAGTGCTGGCACATGCAGAGGAGGGACTTGCACCTCCCTGGTTGTAATGATTTGGCTCCAGGTGGAGTAATGGAAGCCTAAATGTGTGTCTGTTTTCTTGTAGTCAAAGATCCTTGGAGAGGTTGGAGGTGTTGTTATGGCAAATGCGTGCGGACCCTGCATTGGACAGTGGGACAGGTAGCTCTGCCAAGAGTTTGTGCCATGACTTTCAGTCAGAACGGCTCAAGTTGTTCTTCGGTCTTTTAATACATTGTGTGTGTTTGAATTCAGGCGTGATGTGAAAAAGGGAGAGAAGAACACCATCGTCACTTCCTTCAACAGAAACTTCACTGCCAGAAATGACGCTAACCCTGCTACACATGCCTTTGTTACCTCACCAGAGGTAAACTCACACCAAACCAACCACAACGACACTTCCAAAGACACACAAGCTGACACTTCAGAGCTAAATGCCTCCATTCTCTTCTTCCTCAGATTGTCACTGCCCTCGCCATCGCCGGCACATTGAATTTCAACCCTGAGACAGATTTCCTTACAGCCCCCAATGGTGAGAAGTTTAAGCTGGACCCCCCCAACGGAGATGAACTGCCTGCCAAAGACTTCGACCCAGGCCAGGACACCTACCAGCACCCACCTCCTGACGGCAGCAGCATGAAGGTGGATGTCAGCCCTCAGAGCAACCGTCTACAGCTGCTGGAGCCCTTTGACAAATGGAGTGGAAAGGATCTGGAGGACATGCGGGTCCTCATCAAGGTCCGCTCACTGAAATGAAACTTGAGTCTGTTTTTACCACTGAGAAGAGAACTGGTTTCTTAACCTGCTTCTGTCTCTGTAGGTGAAGGGAAAATGCACCACTGACCACATCAGCGCTGCCGGACCTTGGCTGAAGTTCCGCGGGCACCTGGATAACATCTCCAACAACATGCTGATCGGAGCAGTCAACAGCGAGAACGACGCCGTCAACAAGATCAAGAACCACCTGACAGGAGACTACGGTGGAGTCCCCGATGTGGCTCGTCACTACAAGGTGAGGATCACAGAGCATTAAGGTTCAGGTGCTGGATCATCAGCACCAAAGTTGCAATTCTTTAGTAGGACAACACCAGTTTACAGCTAGTTTCAGTTCAATTCATGGTCTTGCTTGAGTCACTGGAACTGAGCTATTTGCCACTGAAACATTGGATAAATTACCAAAGTCTCTTACTACATGTTCTCTGTCCCATTGCATTTAGGCCAACAGTGTGAATTGGGTCGTGGTTGGAGATGACAACTACGGTGAGGGTTCCAGCAGAGAGCACGCAGCGCTGGAGCCCAGGCATCTGGGAGGCAGAGCTATAATTGTCAAGAGCTTCGCCAGAATCCACGGTACTGCATGAACACTCCACAGGATTAGTAGGATTTTAGGACATTTCAGCATATATTAAGCCTTCAAAGGCCCATTTACATGGACGATGCCCAGTGATGTGTTACAACCCATCATTTAAGGAGGGTTTTCCTAAATGTTTATTTATTAGCTCTACCAAATAGAACACACTTCCTATCATCATTATTTACTTGCATTGAGGAGTGTTTGAAATCTTCACCTCAGTTTTTCTAACTCGGTTAACAAACGTGGTTCCTTTGTATCCATAGAAACCAACCTGAAGAAGCAGGGTCTGCTTCCCCTGACCTTCAGCAACCCATCTGACTACGACAAGATCCGCCCCGATGACAAGATCTCCATCAAAGGACTTCAAACCTTCGCTCCAGGAAAGGTAAGAGTGCAGCTGGAAAAATAACCTGCTTACAGTTAACTGTAAATGCACAGCATCTTTACTGAGGATTTTTCCACTTCTTCTCATCCTCCTCAGTCTCTCAGTGCACTTGTGAAGCACAGCGATGGCAGCGAGGATACCCTGGAACTCATCCACAGCTTCAACGAGACACAGATCGAATGGTTCAAGGCGGGGTCGGCCCTCAACAGGATGAAAGAGCTGCAGCACTGAGGATGAAGAGAGAAAAATATGGAGGAGGATTTCCAGTGGGAAGCAGGGTGGTGAGGATTGTAGGGAAGAAGGAGGTTGAACAATGTTAACGATTGTTTCATCATCTGCATTAGCTTACAGTTCTGACTGAAGTAATGTGTCTGTATAGTAAAGTAGAATTACTTCAGACTAAGTGTTAAGATGATGTCGATGATGGAGCGATAGCTGGTCTGCGGTCAGATATTTGTTCATTTGTCAGTGCATAGCGTTTCTTGAAATTATCGTCAGCTGCTATGTTTCAGTTGAGCAGTGATAACCGGTTAGAGATTCCATTGTGAAAACAAACATACACTTTAACAGACTAAGCTTTGACCTGGGCGGTGATGTGCTGCCAGCTGATGTGTTATTTGCAGCTGTTCAAACAGGCCTGTACAGTCTGGAGGCCGCTGGACGCTGCAGCTTGTTGCTTTGGGATTGTTTTGACCACTGCATGGCAATAATGAGCTTTACTCAATCACTGTCAGCTTGCCTCTGTGTTATTTCAAACGCACCCTAAACAGGTAAATGCTGCCATTTGTTGCGTCCCTGGGTCCATTTAGTCTTTTTTGTGACTTTGCAAGGATGAAATGAATCCAAAAATATACTCATCGGTACAGATTTATTCGCTTGCATCCTGAAGGTTAGCTTGTCTGTCCCCTGGTGGCCACAAGGAGACACTGTAGTGTGTTCAAGGCATCGCAGCTTAATGGTCAAGACAAAGCAACAAGACATCTGTTTTCTATTGATTGTTAAAAGATGTTCTGAGAAACTAAATGAATTTAACATGTAGGATGAATTTAACTGTGTATCTAAGAGCGTGAGACCATTAGAGGTCATTTCTCTCTTGACGTCCTGTACAACAGTATATTTGATTCATTACAACACACATCCTCAGTGTTGCAGATGGTTGTAGATATTTCCTAAGATACAAAGGGACACATATGCTTTAATACTCTGTAAGATTACTTTAACTCACCCTCTTCTTCCCCACTATTACTACCAACACCCCTCACCTGCTCTCCTGATCAATCCAAACACCTTTTCATGGTCAAGCACATCACATGTCTTCTTGCCAGTTATTTATTTACATTTTTCTTTCTGCAAAAATCCAGATCTTGCATGCGTTTCCATAAAAGGCTTTTTGTCTTCATGAACAGGGTAAACTTGGACTTGTGTCCTCTTCCATCCTGTATTTTCAGTACCCTTTTTTGTAGGGTGTCGTGCCACATTTTGTGTTCTTTTTACCCTGACAAAAATAAAACCATTGTGGGGGGAAAAAGACAGAGTAGCAGCCAGTTTTATAACAGAGGAGAGAAATTGCAGTTATTCAGTACCGAGGCTTTTCATAGGAAACCTAAAATTACTGACTCGGCTGGATTTGGACCTCTGTCGATATAATTAACTCAAGTTCGCTCCGCAGTCTGTAAGTGAGCGGAGTCATTTTGTCAGAACAGAAACAGCTCTTCGCTTCCTGCTTCCTGCAAACTTAATGCACCAATCAGATGAAGGCTTAAACCACCCCCTTCTTCTCAACCACTGTATGTAAAGTGTCTGGTTTCATGTGCATTTAAGTGTTTGTGTTTCTTTTCTCCCAGATTATCTTTTCTGTATTACAGAAATACCAATGGGTTGTAAAAAATAAAATTCACAGATCTCATTTATCTACATTGGCTCCAGTGGTATCAGTTAAAATGTGACGATGGTTGAGTGATTGATATTTACAGACATGTACATTGTTAGATTGAACCATTATTTTCATTTAAACTGAATATATGTTCAGTATATACCTAAAGTACTACAGCTCTGTGTCATACAGGGTATAGTGGAATAGTTTGTGGATTGATTTGAGACATTTTGTTTCACATTTATGGAACTGTGGCAGAGTAAAAAATGTGGGATTATTATTTTTAAGAGTCGCATACTTGCACCTTGAGGCAGGATTGCTGCATGAGGATAAAGTATTTTTCCTCTTTGTAAATGCAAAAAATAGAATCCTTGAATCCTCTTTTTGAGTGACAGGTTTTTGACAGCTCAGATGTATCTGCAAAACAGAGTTCACACATCAGGAAAAAAAGAAAAACTGCATAAATATGGTCCACATTACCTGCACAGAGAAACCGATTCATTCTGTTTTCTAATATTCTGTATTAAGAGAATGTCAAAACAGTTTTTTTTAATTTCTTTTCACTGTTGGTCAAGGGTCAGGTGTTGATTTGTTTTGATCCACAACCAGGCATCATATTAATAATACACACACAGAACATATAAGTGCTGCAAACAAATACTAGTGTTTCAATGTTCAAAACTGCCCTACAAACACTGATCAACTGGAGGAGAGGTTAGATAATCTGGATAGAAAACCTGCCTAAAGATCATGTAAGATGCATATTTCTACATGTCTGACCTATTGTTGGTTAATATGCAACAAAGTGTCCCTTTGAGAATGTCTTCTCCTCTTATTCAGTTTATGCAGTAAAAGAAAAAAGAAAAAGTCTGGTGCTCTTTCACACAGTGGAAGTTGTGAAATGTTGCACAAACAAGAATCCATAAAAAAAAGGTTTGGAAACGCTTCACAGGGAGAACAAAGGGAAAATGGATAACTGCAGCATGTTGCATAACAACAGCACTACTCCAGAAGATATACAGACAGGTGACAAATTCAAGGAAAAAAACACATGAAGTGTCCCTAAATCAGCTTCAGTGATTCTTGGCATTGATTCTACAAGTGTCTGGAGCTCTACTGGATGAATGAGCATTATTCCTCCAAAAGATATTCCCTCATTTGATGTTTTGATAATGATGGTGGAGAGAGCTGCCTCAAATGTTGGGCAAAAATCTCACATAGGTTTTTAGTAGGGTTGAGATCTGGTGACTGTGAAGGACATTGTCATCCTGAAAAAGACCAATCCCATTAGGATAGAAAAGTTTCACCAGTATAAAGAGTGATCTGTCAGAGCAACTTGGTATTAATTCCGTGACTCTTTCCCCTAAAGGGACAAGTGGACCCAAATCATGCCAGCTAACAGCATAACAGAGCCACCAGATCACCTCACTGTAGAGGTCAAGGGTTCTGGTTTTTCCTTTAATTTGTCACCTGTCTGTAAAAAACAGTACATTCAAGACCACAAAATGTTCAGTTACATAAGCAGCTTCTTCATCACACTCTAACTGAAGGATTCAAGCTGTCAAATTGTTGAACTTTGGTCTCTGATTTGAGACTAGTCCCTCTTGATCTGATCATTGATTTCACCTCTAAAAACTCGCCTCTGTGTATTAGTAAAATATTTTTTCCCTTTAAAATAATCCCTTTCTGTCTTGGAATGACTTAGATATACCTCTACAACTGTTGCCTCCTTTAGAATGAGCAGATCTACAAAGTCCCTGCCTCACCTTCCACCCACCCCTCTGCCACTTGCTGCACCTTTAGCACGCCAGCTCACCTACAGCTCTATTGTGACACTATGAAACTACTCTAAACTAAACGATGACATGTTGTAATATTGGAGTAATTTAGACAAACAGCAAATGTTCAAATCAAAAACTGATTCTGGAGAAGAATCCTGATACAGAAAGCACCACTGTGCAAGTTGAAGATTGCTTCATTGGATTTGTTACATGAAATGACTGAATCAGTGTTTCTGGCACTGTCATCATTACACTGCAGTTTCACAGTAGAAATGCTTAGTCATGGTGTTGACAGCTTATTACACTCATGACGTGTCTTCTAGTACATAAAACACTTTATGGACATGTTAACAAGGTTAAACACATGACATTAAAGTGAGGAGAGTGAACTGTTGCTCATTTCAAAATACATTTTCAGTGAAATATGACTTTAAAAATGAACATGCAAAAACAAATCTGACCTTGTGGATGACGTGTTATTTAATCCAGTACATTCAGAGTGTCAGACAAAGTCTTCTGCTGCTGGTTGAGCTGCACGTTTGAGGGAAACCACCTTGATCAGAAGCAAAATTCACTTTTTATGTATTCTAGGAGTGAATGCTGGGACAGTTAAGCTTCACTACGAGTATCTTTTTCAGGATTGCATGACAAAAAAGATTATGCATTGTTATTCAATGAGGAAAAAAGTTCACATGGTGGGCTGACATCATACAGCAACACTTGATCCCAGAAACAGCGATAAATTAAAAAACATAATTCTGGCACTGAAATAGTTAAGCTGAGAAAAATCTAGAATCAAATATTCACCACTTAATTCCAATTTCTTTTATAATGGGATGTAGTCATGTATCAGAATTACTCAGAATCAGTTTTATACTCCTTTTGCCCTTTTGAAAAATGTTAATTTTGTTGGTGTCCCATTTTGCCAGTTGACACCCTGATACTGTCAAAATTAGACACTGTTCTGAATCATTTTGATGAAAAATAAAGGTTTTTGAAGAATCTAAAAATACATGCTGTGGTAAAAGAAATCCCTCTCATTTCTACATTGGATCAAATATATTTTCTCTTAAATATGTTATCAGATAGTTTGCTGGAACTAAACTAAGAAAGCCACGTTTACCTTGCCTACTTAGAAAGAATTATGACACCAATAAAAGCTCTAATCCGCTATTTGTAGCTATTTTACATCTTCTCCTAACATATATATATACACATACACAGTGATCAGCCACAACATTATGACCACTGACAGGTGAAGTGAATAACATTGATCATATTGGTACTATGTGGTGTTCTGCTGGAAAACCTTGGATTTTAACATCCGTGTTGATGAGACTTAGACACCCAAATAAACATTGTCCCAGAACAAGCACACTCCCTCATGCAAATGGAAATCTCAAATGTCACTGGCCTACCCCTGCAGGAAAATGCACCCCACCACATGGCAAAAACATCAAACAATCAGGAACATCTTGAGGAACATGACAATGGCCCAAGATGTTGATTTGACCTCCAAACTTCCTAGACCCCATTCTGATCAAGCATCAACAGGATGCAGTGGAACCAGTTGGATTGGCAGAGGCCCCACTGCACAAGGAGAGTACCCAAAGGATCCACTGATCCACTGGTGCCAGACCCCATAGACACCCTGAGAGGTCCTCTGGTCCATGCCCAATGGTTCAGAGCATTTGGGACCACATAAGGGGGACAAACACAATATTAGGCAGGTGGTCATAATGTTGTGGCTGATTGGTGTATCTGAGGGATGTCCCGAGTCAAGGTCTCAGATCGGGGTCGGAGCCAGGAATCATCAGCACCAATTTAACCCCAATCTTTAGTTTGCATCTACACACAGGTGTCAGTAAGGGAGAACACAACTTGTGGTAGGACGCTTAGTATATATACTACACAAGCTTGTGCTGGAGGGCATTAAGCATCACAGAAGTCACTGTCATGGTGCCCGTTGCTACCTAAACCCCCACAATGCTCTCTGCTTGTCAACATGAAAATGCATAGACTAAGTGATTGCGCTAACAGGTACTACAACTAATCTACAATAAAATTTTTGGCATGCATGTAGAAAATACAGGTTTTCTCCATCTTTTCGAGCTTGAGAAGCCACGGTACATCCTCCGTCTAATACTACATCTCAGACAGAGTCCTACTGGAGCTTTACAGTGAGGTTCAT
>OMNN01100149.1:29745-54590 GCA_900302755.1 Chromis chromis | reverse complement strand
CACATGGCAAAAACATCAACCAATCAGGAACATCTTGAGGAACATGACAATGGCCCAAGATGTTGATTTGACCTCCAAACTTCCTAGACCCCATTCTGATCAAGCATCAACAGGATGCAGTGGAACAAGTTGGATTGACAGAGGCCCCACTGCACAAGCCAGAGTACTCAAAGTATTCACTGCCAACGTCCTGGTGCCAGACCCCATAGGACACCCTGAGAAGTCCTCTTGTCCATGCCCAATGATTCAGAGCATTTTTGACATTTACATAAAAAGTGTTTTAAAATTGCTGTATTGATACTCAAGTAAATGCTCTGAATGCTTCTTCTGCCATTGTACAGTAGGTATGGATGTTAGCAGGTAAATCTTGAGGCGAACAACCGATTAATTTGAATTTAATTACATTTCCAGAGTGGTTTCATGTGCCACAACTTCTCAATAATATTTTTGTGTTTGAACAAATGGTATTCATATAATCTATCCAACAACGTGTAATGCTGTGCATATTCCAGAACTTAGGGAATATTTCATATTCAATTATCTTTCCTCTTTTTTTCCGAGCATCAGATCCCAACCTGCATATTAAATGTGTCTCCATCTCTTGTCTCTTTTCTCTATACAGTCTATCAGAGAGGTGACCGGCTACGTGTTGGTGGCACTTAATCAGTTTGACCACCTGCCGCTGGAAAACCTCCGGATCATCCGAGGGACCAAACTGTATGAGGGCCGATACTCTCTGGCCATCTTCCTCAACTACAGACGAGATGGTTACTTCGGCCTGAGGCAGCTGGGCTTACGCAACCTCACAGGTCAGAATGATGCCATGAGTGAGTGGCGTGTTTAATGATGCTGTGCTATCAACATGTCAGTAAGAGCTCTTCACTTTTACTGCTTTGTTGCACTTCCCCTCCAAGGACCTAAAACTCCTTTTTCGATGCTTCAGAACACCACCAAATCAAACACATTACAGTAATTATAATAAATCATTGGTGAAAAATTCAAGATTTAGCAATTTAAACTCCCTCACATAATGAATAATAGCTTTGTTTTGTGAATCAGGCCTATGTTTCCAAGCACTATATAAAACATGTTGCCATTTTCAGCACTATTAACGCCTGTATTTGAGTTGTTTTTACACCCACATATACAGATTTAATAGGCCCTTTTTAATTAAGTCACAAAATTGGAAGTCAACTTTTGAAGCTACGTATCTGCTACTCTGGCAAATTAATCTTCTGCGTTGCTACATAGAGGGATCAAATGTCTGTGAAAAGTCCTATTTTCCTGTTAATTACATTTTTGTTTACTCACTCAAAAATAGGCTTCTTTCATGTAGTAATTTTTTGGACGTGGTTATGTTATGTTTTATGCAACAGCTGTTTTTTTTTGTGTTTTTTTTTACATTTCCGTCATGTAAGAGGGCATAAGCTAGAGTGGATTGCATTTGGAAAGGGTAGCTTTTGTCTGCGGCAATTTTATCTGGGTATGAGACTCTTGAGTCATGACCTCGGCATTGGTTAATCTTTGCCATTTGTAGTGTTATCCAGTAGTGGAATGACCTTCCAACTCGAGTCAGAATAATAGAAGGAAATGCTGTATAGTGTTACATGCTTTGAAATCCCCTGCTTCACTGTCTTCCTACTGAATCCCATCTCCTCTCGCTGCTCTCTCAAAATAGCCAATTTCCTCATTATGTGCGTTAAGCATGCATGTGGCGCTCATAGATTAATCTGCAACGGCAGTCCGCCTGCTAAAAGGTTCACTTTTTTCCAGCACGTCACGGGGTCAGGTGTTGCCTTTATCATCTGTCTTGGCGCCTGCATTAGCATCGCTCCGAGACAGGAACACAAGATGTTGCAGGAGACGCATTGGCTGATGGACAACTGTCACGTACAATCTGAGGAGAAGCAGTGAAGCCTGGTCTGAGGGTCACTTGTTTTCTTTTACAGCATTTCTCGACGGTGTACTGTCTGGAGGGCGGTAAACAGAGAGGAGATATAAAATGGGGCAAAGGTTGGGGATGAAAACAAAGTGTTCCAAGAAATAAAGATGATGTCCAAGGCTGTATGAGGAAGTAGCAGCACTTGGGGTACATCTATGTAGAATAGGAATGCCACTAAACGCTATTATATATCTATAATCTATATATAATCTATCCTTTACCAATTAGTCATTCAATTCTAATGATTTATTTTCCTCAAATGATTTTTAAATAAGGAACAGTGCGTGCCCCAACCATAGACTGTAAAAAACCTTTCACAGTTCCATCAATCAGGTTTCCCAAAGAGCAGTTTTTAAGCTTAGTGTAATGGCCATCGCCATCTTGGCAGTCAATGACACAGCACCCACATGTCACTCAAAGAGGATATGCTCTTAATTATACTTGAATTTATGCCTTAATACAATTTAAATCAGTAAGTTATATAAATATTCACCTCCATAAAGTTGTCACTGACAAGAAAATTAGCTATAGAGACCAAAACAGTTTTTTGTACTAGACGGTAAACATGTCTATTACTACTGTTTTAACGTGGGGGCGTCTATGGTGATTGACTCGGTTATGCAGCTAGCTTCAAGTGGCCATTCAGGGAACTGCAGTTAGTCTAATGATAGACTACACTTATAATAGTAGACTATACTTACAATGGATTTGCTTTTCTGGCGATGCATCTTTTAGAATTGTATTTTGTCTTCAGCTGCTCGTGCTTTGTGCTAGTATCGGCTGTGGTATGCACTCGAAACTTTGCAGTGGAGGTAGTCCTGTACTTAATATCTTGGAAACTTCAACACTGAACTGGGTTGAACTCTGCTGCAGCCGCTCTTTTCTAAAACCCTGAGCTTCTGCGGAGTGCAACCAAAAACTGACGTCATGACACAGCAGGTATACACCGATCAGCCACAACATTATGACCACTGACAAGTGAATAACATTGATCATATAGGTACTATGTGGTGTTCTGCTGGAAAACCTTGGATTTTAACATCCGTGTTGATGAGACTTAGACAGCCAAATAAACATTGTCCCAGAACAAGCACACTCCCTCATTCAAATGGAAATCCCAAATGTCACTGGCCTACCCCTGCAGGAAAATGCACCCCACCACATGACAAAAACATCAAACATCTTGAGGAACATGACAATGGCCCAAGATGTTGATTTGACCTCTAAACTTCCTAGACCCCATTCTGATCAAACATCAACAGGATGCAGTGGAACAAGTTTGATTGACAGAGGCCCCACTGCACAAGCCAGAGTACCCAAAGGATCCACTGCCACTGTCCTGGTGCCAGACCCCAAAGGACACCCTGAGAGGTCCTCTTGTCCATGCCCAATGGTTCAGAGCGTTTTTGACCACATAAGGGGGACCAACACAATATTAGGCAGGTGGTCATAATGTTATGCCTGATCGGTGTATAGTGATATGCAAGAAGACTGTTCGTTCCAATGAATCAAAGAAAATTAAAACCTTATTTTGTTTTAAAATACTGATGTTGATGCCTTTTCTGCATTGACATTCCAACTAATCACAGCAGCCCTACTGTATCCTAAATCTGTTCAGTAAGTAAAGAAAAGGGTAGAGCATCTGCTTCATTCCATGTCTTTGACTTTGCGTCAGGCAACATCCTGCAGTCTTGCTCATGTAAAAATGTACTAAATGTGTTTGTTAATTGCTTGTAGACAAGACTGCGAAGGAGCAAATGGAATGTCTTTTTGAGTCTCTACACTGCATTTTTATCTGTTTTAATCTTGTTGGATTTTGGAGGAGATTTGGATTTCTCCATGGCAGAAAAACAGGAGGCAATCATTGTTCTTCCAGCACGAATGGAGCTAAATCTTTTAGAGCGTGTTAACGTGGCCAATGGGTAAAATCATGTCCAACACGTATGTCCTCTAAAGCGCAGCCAAGGAACAAAGACAAATGGATGAGAAGCCGCCAAAACCCTGACAATTTGTTCACACCTAGGTATCTTGTTAGAATCTAAGAAAATGTAAGAACATTGAACACACTGCTACATGTGTGACATTTAGGGTTAGTTTAATAGTTTGATTCAGAAAAGGAGATTGCCAAACCATAAAAGAAAGAAAGGGAACAAGCTGTTCTCAATCCCAACATGGATGGACCACGTGGTAAACTAAACCACCAGGACACCTCTGTGGTATCCTCCTGTGTCGTATTTAGCCTGAGGTTTCTTCTTTGGCATCGATCTGCTCACTTTTTACTGCTCTCCTGTGGGCATTGCAGTTTATCCTGCGTCCGTCCTTTGTTCCTACTGCAGGCAATTCTGCATCAGAATAATCGTATTGTAAAACAGACCTCATGGATCTTGCAATCTTGGACCACCTTTATTTAAGAACGCAACAAATGCTCGGCGAGCACAGTAAAAGGATGAGAAAAATCATTCGTGTTGAGAAAGTTGGACAGGAGAAATTCATCGTGGACTCTTGTGCCATTGACTTTGCAGGAGTGTTTTCGTGATTGATGGCGGCGGATCAAACAGCGATCCATATTAAAACACATGGCAGATTTAGTGTAATAAGCAGCGTTTTATGGAGTCTGAACACCGTGATAAAGGACTCCTGGGAGTTTTAAGGGCATGCTGACATCCTAAGCTGGTAAAGCAGTTGGGCGCCTTCCATTTTGTCCATTCTTTCAACGAAAGGGGAGGCCTAAGTGCACCTTTATCCCTGCATGACTCATGATGTTGCTCTTTTCTGTTCCTACACTACAGATACCTTGGATTGAAAAGATCATACACAAAGTGCACAGGAAATGTCATACTTATTGGCAAGCTGGGGTTTTGCTTTAATCCTTTTTTTTCCTTTTATCTCACAAGACACAGCTCGAGTGGGTTCACATGTGCTCAGAGGTGTTTTTGCTTCTCCTGAGATGAGTCAGTGAGCTTTGTAAGCATCCAGGAATGAGACAATGATGCAGTTGGTAGCCGGTGTTTCTGAGCTGTCGTAGAATGACCAAAAAGTCCAGCCAATATGCATTTCTTTTGTTTCGTTTTGTGAAATGATCAGGATTTTATGCGAATAGCACGGTAGAAAAGTAAGTGTGTATCGTCTTGATCCATCCCAGGTGCAGGGAGATATTTCTTGCATTATTTATACCCACAATGCATAATCTACATCTCCAAATTTCTCTTATTTTCCTGAAACTTTTAGAGAGGGTGTTGATCCTCAGAGGCAGATTTTACCTCTGCTTCACCGCAGGCTCTCCGCCGGCCCCCCTGCCTGTGAGGCTGGCACTCCTCACATCTCCTGTTTAGCACATGCTCAGGATGGGTGCCTCACATCGCTGGACTTTAGTCCATACTATTTGATCCCAGTGCACCCCGATGCTGCAATTAAACCAGCTCCAGCCATGCATATGGATCAGTGCTGTTCCTCTTGATTCCCTCCACTCCTGTGCCTGGGATGAAATTACTATTTCTCTCTTTTAAGATGGCCAGCAGATGATACCTCCTTTCTCAACAATACTACGGAAGCCACCATTTGCTCCGATTCATGTATGATTAAATGTCCTAATTCATTTTGCAGCCCACCACCACTTCCGCCATAACTAGAGGGGATATATGTGGCCAAGCGAGAATATATTTTGCATTTGTCATTGCACACAATACATTAAACAACAGCTTTATACGGCTGCTTTATCCCTCTGTGGATTCAGTTCACAGTGGGAGTCCACAGAGAGCGTGAAATTCAATTTGGCTGCGGAGTCAGTATGCATACATCTATATAGTCTTCCCAGTAGCACGGATATATAATAATCTGTGTTAAAGGAACTTGTCTAATATGAACTTCACCCCATGATGCTCTTGCAACTCCTTCTCCGCCTGTATATCCTATGACACACACATGCATCAACAGCCACATGAACCGCGTACATTTGTATAACATGCCTCACTACACACTGCAGTGCTAATTACCTCATGCTGAGCAGCAGCGGGTATAATTACCACCAGAGCTAGAGAGATGGTTTTCAGATCCAGTTTCCAGCTCATTCTTTGCTTAACTTTTTGCTTTGTTTGTGAGCATTTTTTTTCCTCCCTTTTTTTCTACCTTGTGAAATTGCCCATTTGGATGGGAGCCAAATGGCTCAGCATGCCCCAAAGAGAGCTCTGACTCCAACTTCCCATCTGGCAGCAGTGCCCCTCATGCCCGTGTGCAGAAAGCAAAGCACCAGTTTCTGCCATCTCCCTTTCTTCCTTCAATAACCTTTCTGCCTTCCTCACCTGCTTTGCTTTTCCTTAAGGCTCACTGCCGCTGCAGCGACACTGCCGTGGCTTCACAAGCTGGCAGCGTCCCAAACATTCCCCGAGTTAAAGCTAAGCTAATAATTCACCGCCGCTGTCTCACTAATTGCAGCGTTTTTGTGCGCATTTTGAACGCATTTAGGCCAAATTACCAGCAGCAATTGGCTGCTGAGGTGAATTGATTAATAGACTTCATTACAATTAACCTCATGTGCATCTTCATATTTAGAGCATGACTATTGATTTACTGGGTCACAGGAATTCTAAGTAGTTTCTCATTTTCACAGTCACTCCGCTCACCAGAACAGATGGAGATTTTTCTTGGAGATTTGAGTGTTGATAGGCCAGATCACACTCATTCCATGTCAAGGCATATAATTATGTAGTTAAACATAAGTATTGTGTAGATTTTTAATTTATAAGAACCAGAGGAGCAAAGCATTTATCAGCTACTTTGAATTAGCAGACTTTGTTGTCAGTTCAGATGTGTCATAAAAGCTGAATCTATACAGTCAATCCCCCTTAGTCAAGAGTATGACGATCCAGCACATCAAAGATAGGAATACACCTAACAGGAGAATCCTACAGCGCTGCGCTTTACATTACGACAGCTGACTGATGTTGCCTTTTTATGCATCTGTTTTAACTTTTTCTCAGCTTATGTTCAACTCAGAAATGTGCACCTAAGAGGAATACATTTGTAGACAATGAATGCATTTGTACACTTTTGGTTTGGCATTTTACCTGATGGGCCCCTTGTTAAAAAAGATTTTGGGGGGGCAAAAAGAAAACCCAAAACGGTAATTGTGTTTGGAATTTGTATTGGACAAAAAGTCTGCTTCCAAGGCCTCTTTACTTATAAAAGCTCGTGGTGTGATCTCCAAAAAGTGGTGTAATTACAGAAAGATCAAATAGAGCAAAAGCGGCTAATGCTAATACCCACTCTCACTCTGGACTGTTATGAGGAAGAGGGCGAGTGGAGGGATGGGGCCTATTAATAATGAATCCACTGTCATCATTAAGGCGCCAAATGATTAAAACATATCTCCCAGCTTCAAACGCTGCTTTGCTACCCCAGAAAATGCTGCAGTCGTGGATCTGCAAAAGCAAGAGAGCCCTTCAGTCTGCTTGTGAAATAAAGTTTTGCTTTTTTTCTTTCATCTTCACCCCCCTTTTTCGGAGTGTTGAAACACCAAAGCAGCAGCATTCCTTTTTGAAAACAAAAAAACATTCCAGTGTTATGTAACGCAATGCAACCCATAAATCTGCACGGACATTTCTTAGATAGGAACTTTCATGCAAAGCCAGGTTGGAAATGATTTTTGCTGCGCATTCTTGAGTCCTCTCAGTTGCGTTAGGTGAACCACAAGAAGAACCACGGTCATCTGCTGTCTGTTATTGTTTGCCGTCTGTTCTGGACATCACACAAAATGACACGGCAAAGCATGCCTCGTTAAAAAAAAGGCGACATTCATTGACAAGCAGACAAACAACAGGATGCCATGTCTGACTCCATGGTTTACGTTCTCATGGCTTTCCCCCTTTTTTCCACACTTGTACACCTAGAAGTCATTGTAATGCCATGCTCGTGCTCAGGTTTATCAGTGGTCTGCTGTCGGCACTGTGCTGCTGTTTGTTGTTCAAATCCTTTGACGAGGAGACCCAAGAGGCTTCGGGTTTGTCTCCATTAGTGGCATGTCTGGAAGGAGGGCAGAATGATCTCTAATGGAATGGTAATAGTCCCCCAGGGCGGTGTGCCTGCTGCCCTGTGCTCCGTTCTTTGATGTCCGGGTTCATTTCCACTGGCTGACACGCTGTGTTCTGTAGGTCAGTGTTAACTGACCCCGGCTAACTGAGCTACCTACACACCTAACAGAACCCCCAGTGAGCAATAATGGCTTTTACACCATAATCCTGGATAACATCACCAAAGAAAAACCTTCTCCTGAGCCTCCCTCAGACCTCACCTTCCCAACCCTGTGTAAAATCTTCCGTCATTAGGGAGTCGCTAGGAAGTCTACCAGTAATATTGGAACTAAACCTGAAGCATAAGTCCTAATGCCAACTGTGGCAAAAACAACTTGAGCTTCCAACATCAGCTGTTTTGGAATGACTCGTCACTCCCTGCAAGGGAGATTGGGGAGTGACGGTAATGAGTGCAACTTACTGGCCTGGTTCTGAGGGTGTGCAACAGCATGCATTAGATCCTCAGTTTAATATTTTTGCACCCTCTGTTAACAACTGAATAATAAATTTGTCCTTACGTAATCGTAAATGGGAAATCTTGTTGAGTGCATCATTGATGTGGGAGCAAAGGTTTCCAGTTTGTAACAGTGGCAAAGTCTGCATTAGGAGGACAGTTGGAGGCATTCTCACCAGGGAGACCAGGATTCACATCCCATGTGGAACCATTAGTCTCAGGCCTAAGGTTTGTTTTCACTGGTTTGCTTTCAATTTTCTCTCACTTTCTGGTTAGGTTGGGCAATCAAAACGTACATGGTTATCACATAATATCACACTTTGGTTGACACCTTCGCATAGAAGCTATAGGTTAACTTTTGTCGCCTAATTTATTGGTTAGGGTTCAGAAAATAGCATGATTTGGGTCAAAATACAACCCTTTCACAACATCTTCAAAGCCTTTCCTCTATTTTGGGGGTTACCACAGTGACAAGTCCCGCCCTATCTAATGTATGTATGGTTAGTTGGCTTGAAAGGAAGAGTAAAGCAATAAAATACATGAATGATACGTGATTGAAAATGTGTTTGTAATATGTTACAAACAAATGTAGTAGTGCACTAATTTTAAATGCCTCCAAAGTAATTTTGTTTCTGAGTGAGAGTCAGAACCCACAGGTAGATGGTAGTTGGAGGCGGAGCTTATGAAATGTTGTATGACTGCAGTCACAAAAGAGGTGAGCAGTGGAGCTTCCCAGAACAAATTAGAGAGCACAGCACTAACGGCACTAAATGCACTCCACTTTACTGCGAGGCCATAGGAATATCTGTTTCAGGAATGTCAGGCAGCAAGTTTTTTTTTTTTAAAGCATATGAAATACTGCAGTAACTGAAAAAAACAATTTCACAGAGAAAATTAAAGTCAGACACTCTTTTTTACTTTCCCCCAACATTGTCCTTTGTTGAAACAGCAGTAGTCCTCTTGCCAAACCTCCGAACACTTCTTTTCAGAGTGAAAGTGGTGAAAGCCCCGAATGAGTCAGCACTTCCGATCCAGCAGTTCTTGGAAATTCCACCTAATCAAACCAAATAACCGTGACTTCATCACAGTAGCTCATTAGAGTTGAATTAATTCTTCAGGAGATTACAATTACTTGTGACCGACTCTTGTGTTTCCCCCATTTAAATGATCTGAAGCACAAGCTGTAAACACCATTTTGCTCTGGAAGAGAGAAAGAAAGCCTGACGTATGTAGTTCAGGACAGAATCTACCAGCCTCTGATGTGATTCAGGAGGTCGGCACTGGTTTAAAACGTGATATGTTGTGCTTGAGTGAGGGAATTCGATTTTTCCTGCAGTCTGACACCCTATCATGTAAAAAATGGGTTTTACCTTTTGTACTGTAATTTTTGAGCAATATACTGGTATTGTACAGATGTTCCCCATTTGGTTGAATTACACATGATAACTGGTTAAAAAATAATAATAATAATGTTTACCATAAATAAAATAAATAAAAAAAGGCCAAAACTATAAATAATGTCCACGTCAAAACCAGTATTTTATTTTTTGTGTAAAATTACACTGTTTATTTTATTGAAATCAGCAATATTTTGTTGTTATTTTACATTATTTAAAAAAAAAAAGAATTTTATACATTAACCCATAGAGGTCTAGGCCTGTTTTGGCCATTTTTTTAATACTATTAATTTTGCCTTTGTATGCCAAAACATGTTTACCATGCCCATATTTGGTATATTTTTCAGTATCCTTTTTCAGCACATCACCACCCATATGATCTGACTATTATTTTTTCACTTTGATCTACTATATTAACATATTGGGGCCAAAATCACAAAAAAAGTAAAATCTGATTTGAAAAAATATATTATTTATTACAATAAAAAACACAAACATGCTTCAGCCGTTTTGTCCGTTTTGTAAAATGACAAAGACATTTTCATACGTTTACATTTTACGCACACTTTTTTTCACATAAGTTGAAAACGTCATATGTCCAGTTTTTCGTGGTCTATCAACATCAAACAAAACTGGGAGAGAGTTTCAGATCTGCACATTCGAGTGAAGTTTAAGGCAACGTGCGCTAGTTTGCCGGTTCTGACGTCTCGAAAATGTCATGGGATCATATCACGCCGGCGTGACGGCGTGATATGATCCCATGACCTATAGGGAGCAGTGGTGGTTTGTGAAGCGAACTTGTAACCGGTGGGTCGCCAGTTCAAGTCCCCCGACTGGCAAGAGGTTGAGGGGGGAAAGTGAGAGTGACCGCTTGTCCCAGTCACCACCACTGTGGGCCCTTGAGCAAGGCCCTTAACCCCTGACTGCTCGCTGGGCGTTGCACCAATGCAGAGAAGGAATTTCCCCAAGGGGATCAATAAAGGTTAGATAGATTGATTGATTGTATTCAGATCCTTTACTTCAAGTAATATTACCACACTATGAAAAATCTCCACCACAAGTAAAAGTCCTGCATTCAGTTTACGGAGTTTACATGAAGTATCTATGTCAGAAGTACTTCTTCTGCAGGAAAATAGTCTGTCTCTGTGTTTTACTATTATATGTGGTGTTTGTATCAGTATTACTGCATCAGTAATGTCTTTGTTGCATTTTACTGCTGTAGATGTTTAAGGTTCACCTGATTTAATCACTTTACATACTGTTGGGCAATTTAAACTACAGCAAGGCATCATATTGTATAAGGTCATCATATGTTTTTAGGGTTGATGTCCGATGAGAGCTTTACATCTCTAAAAAGTCAACATTTCATGTACAACAGCTCTGTTTTCATCTTTGTGGCAGCTAATCTAAGAGAGCAATCTAAGAAGGACACTGTTCTGTTCTTTTTTTTTGTGGAGGAGAGTTTTTCCTTCATTGCTAGAGAGACAGAGTGAAATTTGGGGTTAGAGAGGAGAGTGACATGCAGCAAAGTGTCATGAGCCGGACTCAAACTCATGACCATTGCTGCGGGACTGAGCCCATATGGTATCGCCTTCACTCAGTGAGCTAAACGGCAGCCCAAAATCACCAAACTTAAAGGTGCATTTTCACTGAACATGAAGGCTATGAAAAAATGTAGTCTGAAAAGTAACTAAAGCTATCAGACAAATGCAGGGGAGTAAAAAGTACTGTATGTGCTTCAGAGATGTAGTGGAGTAACAGTGTAGAGCTGCACAAAATGAAAAAATCAAGTAAACTACCAGTACCTTGTATTCGTACTAAATCTTCTTTGTTACGTTTCACCACTGATGGTTAATCCCTCGTAATTTTCCTCTGCCCTGTCTTTACTGGCACAGTCCTGCCCACTCGAGCGGGTAAATATCCTGAAAGCATCGCTCCACAGTGCTGCGAGTGGCCAAAAAATCCACTCAGCACCTTTGAGTTTGTGATCTGGTTCTTCAGGTGAGTAGCTGTGCTTGTTTCAGACCACAGACTGAGAGACTGACAGCAAATCTGGGAAAGTAAACCCTTTCTGACAACAACAGATAAAATATTTTTTATGTTTCTGGGACTTTTCTGCAGTGGAGTGAAATAACTTCCATGAATCCTTCACTGAGAGCAGGTTTACATTCTTTGATTTGCTGCCGAGACAGTTAATATTCAGTCCTGCAGTTTCATTTGTGACATCAATCAAATGGAAGCTTTTACTTCAGTTTGCCGTATCATATCATTTCTTAAAAATAAAAAAAAGCTGTTTAATCTGCTTATTTTCACACTTTGAGTCTATTTTTTTCATAAACTTTCACTGCTTGGATTTATTCACAGGAATCAAAACAGCTTTGACAAATGAGTCCCTGGTAAATGTGAAACTGCGGTCAGGCCTGTTTGCTGCCTCACCGTCGGGAGGCACCTCGGCCTTATCCAGCGCCGGAGAGAGACAGATGAGGCGCTGAATGATGTGAGCTGCTGTGGAGACCCTGAGGCACCGGTCCAAAACCCTACGCCAACGCTGGCTGCAGGAGCTGCTGTTATTTTAGTTGCAGCCTGATATTTAAAGCCTGCAAAGGATATACATGCAGGACGATTGGCACCTTAATTTACAGTCTGGTTTCTCGTGTGCGTAGAGGGGAGGACCTTAAAATGATGGAAACTGAGAGCCACAGAATATAAAAGGGCCAGAGTTGTGAAAGTCACATTTACTTTCAGTAATTCTTCATCTTTACTGGATTTGTCTTCTACCAGATTCATATATTTGCTAGTTTTTGAGACTTACACACTTCAAATACTGATCAGTTTGCTTAACTCTTTTTAAAAAAGCATCATGTAAGTTCTTATTTTCTGTTACATGCCTTAATTCTATTTTTTTATGCTGCTACTATTCGCTGAAATATGTAGAAGGGTTTCCAGCATTAAACTGCACTACATTAAATGTGGCAACCCTCCCTGTCTCTCTGTCTGACTGACAGATTAAACTAGCGGTGCTCACTGAGATACAATTTCCTGAGATCAAAATCAAGCAAACAGATGTTCAGATTTAGGGTTTGGGAATTGCTTTTTTTTATTCAATTAGGATATACATCTTGTTAAATTATTTTCTTTGATCAGAACAGGAACAATGATCGACGTACAAAAATATAAAGAGAATTATGAAGTGCCTCGATGCCACATATACAACAGGAAAAATATTTTACAGTAACAAAAAAAAAAAATCAAGTGTTAGAAAACACAAAAGTATCTCACATAAAACCACCAAAGTATTAAACTCGACACCCGCCAACTTTCTCTCATCGCTCTCTGACACTTCACAGACCATCAACACGTACCCAGACTCTCCCCACAGACTACTGGTTCATATAAAAAGCCACCTCCACAACAATTTCCTCATCTCATGTATGCGTTTTTGAAAGAGCAGCTCCTCTCATCTCGCTCTTCACATTTCCACTTTCTCTTCCTCTCTCATTCAACCCATCACCCATCCTACAGTACTGACGCGCTGCCTCGGCTTCCTGCCCTCTCTTCTACTCCACACTTTCCTGGAGGGTTTTGTTTTTTTCAAACTATAAAATACAACAAGAGACCTCCGCCGTAAATTCAGGAATACACATTTGCAATGAAGTAAAACTGATACTAAGAAAATTTGAGGTAAAAGTCTGAAGTTTCAATATTTGCCATGTTCAATAATCTAAATATATATATATTTATATATGTATAAGACAGACATATAAAGGAGTCGTGAAAACGCTAAGAAATAAAAAATCTTACATCTTCAACAGGGAAGTCTAATCACTGCTTCACTTTTTACATGTTTACAAGAGGAGTTTGATGCTTTTGATCGGTTGTGGATCAGAAACTGCTGCTGAAATCTGAAAGAAGCATCACCAGCTGCTCATAAGTCCTGCTACTGCAGTGGAGATATCACAGAAGTACAAACTCACTCTCACATAGAGTTTAGTGTTATTAAATGTGTGACTGTCACTAACCGAATCAGCGATCTGTTTTGAACAGACGCTCGAGACGTTTCCTAATTGAAGGTCACTAAATCAGCAACACGCCTCAAATTACCAACCGTCATGTGAATAACATCAGACATGACGGTCAAATTAAGTTAAGTCTGATACTGTTTGTCCCTTTGAAACATCTTCAGATGTGATGCTACGAGTCGTGATGCTTCTGCAGCTCCATGTTTACATCTGTTTTTTAATGACTTACACTAAAGAAGTATTTACTAGTTTGACATTCCTTCCATGGCGATGGTGCAACACGATTTAGGAAATCACAAGTTCAACATTAAGGACGAGTCACTTCACGCACAGACTGGTGATGGATTTATGACCAGCTGGTGCCAATCCAGAGCAGTTGAAGCAGATTTACATCGGCTGCTTGTGGCACTAACCCACCAGACGAAAACTCGAGTTTGGAAATGGCTGTTTTTGTGTTTGTTTTTGACTCTGACAGAGAAGCAGACGGCTGAGCGCTGCTGCATCTGTACAGTTTGTTCTGTACCAACAGTTGTGACGGATAAGTGTCAGATTCTTCCCTCCGATTGTTTTGTTTGGTACTTTCTTGTGCGACAAACTCCACCATTTGGCAACAAAGTGGGTAAAACTTTGAGCGTTAAACTCTTAATAAATACAAACAAAATCAGTTTTTCCTTAAACTTGAACTCTGATTTTTTTGCTCCGCAGCCCTGTAGAACTTCTTAGAGACCAAAAAACAACCTTAACTTGGAGATGATCTTAATCAAAGTATTCACATTATGGTAACAACTGCTGTGATCCAACATGGCTGGATATAAAGTTGCAGAGAGAGTTTTCAAAGACTTTAAATTAGAGCCCGACTGATATATTGGTCAGCCGATCTTATTGGCATTTCACAGATATTGGCGTATATGTTGTTCAATATGTGTAAATGTTGTGTCCACTGTCTGCAGCACATGTAGCAGAGTACGTATCACAGCTGAGGCGGTGCGGAGTCAAGCGGTGTCTTCATGGTAAATTACTAAGTAGTTTAGAAATACATTGCTGGAAGGTTAATACACAACAACCCCATCGTTCTCCCTTTTTAATAAACCTCTAACATATATATAAATAATATCAGCCCGTATATTTATTTTGGATTTTTTACTCTCTAAAATTGGAATCATATGGGCTCTACTTTAAATATCTCCCCTTTTGTGTACTTTCAATACAATCCTTAGTTCTAATGCTGTGATCCTTCCTCTACTTCAGTCCTGCCTCCCTTGATTAAACTAGCTAGGCTGCTGTTTGACTGTGAGCTAATTAAAACTGTAAAACAAGAGCAAGTGCTCTGTCTCTGAGTGTGGAGTCACTAGAAGGAGATAAACTGTTCAAACTATCTTTGGTCCAATTTTTTCAGATGCGGTACTGAAATTCCCCCCTGCAATGCCAAATCCTCTGAGAGAACTGTGATATATAGAAAACAAGTGCAATAAAGCCGTATTTAGAAAGCTTTGCATTGGTGTGACTGGGGTTGCGCAGGCTCGGCTAAAATCCACGTGTCACCTCGACTTTTCTCTATATACACAGACATCTACAATGTGATCGCCACCTCCACCGAGGTTACAATCCAACCCGAAGGAGAGCAAAGGCCACCAATTTCTCAGCTCCTGTATTAAATAAGCAGCTTCAAACTGCTCTTTTTAAAGACTGCAACAGTAGAAAATCTAAATACACTCAGGTGAAAAGTCACTGAAGGGTTCCCAGAGTTTTCTCTGTAAAGAAGAACAGAGCAGGGTTTTTATGAGCTCCGGGTTGAAGTATTTCCCTTTCAACATGGGCCTTTCCAAGTTCCTCGTCTTCCAAAATAAAAATAAAACCAGATGATGAGCAGACAGCCCTCTGTTTCTACAGGTCCTCTGTGTAGATGATGCAGGGACTCGTATCCTCGCTGGACTCCAGCTGCACCGTGGAGACGAACCAGCGGCGGGAGCTCGTGGCGTTGTAGTTGAGCGTGGTGCGGTAAGTGTTCTTGGCGTGTTTGGGGTAGATGATGGTGGTGCTCTGGTAGCTGACGGGCTTCTGCCGGGGCTCCAGGTACACCTGCGTCTTGTAGCTCCTCCAGGTGCAGTTCCTCACCGCCACCACCGTCTCGCTGAAGGAGGTTGCCGTGGGCACGGGGGTGCAGAGCACCTGGTCCCGGTAGTGTTTGTCGGAGTCGTACTTGACCTCAGTGTTACACCTGGAAAGGAGAAGGTGACTGTTTAGAAACCAATCTGAAGCGGATCACTAGGTGGCAGCGTTGACAAGAGAACGCTGATTAAAATAGCACCATGTTGCAAATAAATGTTAGTCTTTACGTGTCAGGGTTCCCTTACTTGATTTCCTGCTCCGGTTTGAGGTTGACCTCGATGCTCTCTCCGTAGAACACGGGGTACATGCGAGTCCTTGGGTCTGTTCCGGTGGAGTTCAGCAGCAGGTAGGGCAGCTGTGCAGAGGAAACACAAGAGTCACAATCTCACAAAAACATCCACGAAACTGTTTGTAACCAGCCTGCCAACGTGTCCATTCAAGGAATTCCAGAAAAAATAAATCCCAGCATGGTTGGAGGGGGGGGAGGGGGTTCGACAGAGTCAGCAACCCAAATTAAAAACACTGCAGTCCGCACCCTCTCCAGGAAAACACACTCCTTGATCCTCCCTCACGACAGCTCGCCTTGTCGATGGCACGGCTGTAGCTACGACTACAATGAGACATGAATCACAGGAGTCGGGGCAACTTCCATTTTAACTCAAATAATTACGCTGTGTGGGTCCAGCCAAATGAAGTGTTGGTGGTAAATCTCTTTCACTGCAGTTCAGGCTGGTTAGAGACGTGTGACCCAGACGCAGCCTGTGTGTGTTTAAGTGTGTGTGTGGACCGAAAATAGGCCTCCACATGTTGGGGCTTACAGTAGTTACAGAAAAGGGAAATTCATTTACAAAACAGTCGGTCCCCAGAGCTGCTGGTAGCCCGGCTGAGTGGAGACGACACTGTTTGAAAATGTTAATGAGGTGCTAGTGAGGGATTGTCTTTTTGTCTGCAGCCTCCACCGAGAGGTCAGAGGTCAAGTTCAAAGCTGCAGAAACCCCACAGCTGGTGGAAGACGCAGTGTGTTGACTGAATGTCACGTCAGCAGGAAGTGTGTCGGCTCATATGGAGACTAATACTGGATTCTTATGTGACATTTTAATAGGTTTAAATGACGTTTACCTGTTCTTCACAATAATAGGTTCTAGTGGTCGACTGATGTGTTTTCTTTTCAGAGCCAATACCAATTATTAGAAATCAAGGAAGCCAGTAACCGTTATTTGGAACCGATATACAGACGCAGTAAAAATAAAAATTCCATTGTTTATTTAGTTTGACATTTGTTTAGTTGAAAAAGAACTTTTCAACATTTATTCTTCAGTGTTGACTAGCTTTTACTCGTAATGCATAATCAGATAAAGCTGTGGGCGGGACATTGTTCGAGATCACAGAGTGGTGACTAAAGATAGAGAGAGGCGGCTGCAACAGAGCTAAAGAAGCACATTTTTAAGTTAATTTATTTTATCAGGAGTTGGTTAAAGAAAATTTGCTGTACCGATAATCGGCAAAATGCTGGATCCGATAATCAGTCAACTCCTAATAGGTCCTCAGACTGCAGCTATAATTATTTGAACTGATTCATCTTCTGGTTATTTTTTCAGGTCATTAATAAATTGTTACAGACAAAGCTGTCCATCATGTCATCGTAAAACCCAAAAGGACATCTCCACATCACTTATTCTATCTGTTTACTGCTGCACAAGACAAAACAGCAAAATTATTTTTTGCATTTTCTTGAAAATCAGTGAACTTGTTAATTGACTATCATAAAGATTCATAGGATCTGTTTTTAACACACTGTGGTGATATCAGATAAGCTGCTGGTGACTCATGTCAGACACACTATCCTCCACTAACTGTTTAAAGCAGGTCTGGCCCTTGACCTCTCAGACTGCTCCCTCTGGAGCCATAACAGGACTCACAGAGCTGCACCAATCACAAACACTGATCCTCCCTTTTGTAACTGACTGTTTTCTTTGCAGGTGTGTCTCCAAACACTGACCAGTCGGAATCAAATGGCGCAGCAACCACAACGCTGGCACCTCTCACATTACAGAGGGGAGGCTGTCACATGCTGCGGTCTGACTGCACATGCCACTACAGGGGACGAGCAAGAGCAGGCCAAGGGCACAGCAGATCACTGCTCCGAGCTCGTCTTACCTACAGCCCACCATCATCACCGCACTCTGTCTGAGCCGTGGCACTGAACTTGCACAGCTGCTAGTTTTGCCATGCAGGACTGAAAGAAGTTCATCTGCAGGCTGCTTGTTTTCGCCGCAGCTTCGTGACTTGGAAACACTTGTACGAGTGTGCGATTGTCTTGCTGCTCCGGCATGGAGAGCATTCCAGGTATTTCTCCACGGTGTGCTCTGGAAATGTCTGCAAAGCAAACAGTGGTGAATGTAGGGTAGGTCACCTCCAGGCTGCGTATCCCCCCCGCATGCACACAAAGCATAAACCCCCCCTGGAAGCACATTTCTGCCCAGAAGAAATAGTCTGCAGCTGAGCAAGCCACACAGTGTACAATGCACAATGCAGAGCGACGGAGACAAACGCCAGCACAAACACACGTCTCCAAGTTCTGGCTGTTTGGTGGAGCAAAGCCGCCGACTTTACATCCTGTGTTTCATGTGGGAGCATCAGTATCACACGGTGAGGCAGATTTAGAAGAAGTCATGAGATCTGTCTCCTGCCTGTCCTCCTGTCTAATCCACCAACAGTTGAGCCGCCTTCTTGAACCGGACATGTCCTCAACCTTATCCAGTCCTGAAATATTCACGATTACATTACACCACGTGAATATATTAATGCATCTATCCCCTCTTGTAAACCTATTTGTATATAAAAAGATGCGAGTGTAAGAATAATTATCCTGAATTTGCATAAATTTGAACCAACTTTGAAAACAGACCGGCTGTCTGAGCATTTATCCTCGTTTAATTTAGAAGTGAGAGGTCATCAAACACTTATGCAATGGCCTGCAGCCGCCCTAACAAGCCCCTGCGCCTCAAAATAGAGCCTGAGGATTGTTCTTAGGTGGCATACAAAAACAACACAAAAATAGATTTGCGAAAGAGGAAAAATCGGAGCGCATGTACAGCTCCCCTCGCCCTGCTCACAGACATGTACTCAAACTGTTTAAGAAACTTTTGGAGTCCTTCAGCACACACAGGCCCACAGGCAGAATCACAAACAGGAGCAGCCCCTATCAGGACTGATCTTTAAAAGGGAAACCACAAAGCAGAGGAGTCCTACTAATCTGAACCTCCAGAGGATTAGAGGATCTCGCTCTCTCTTCTTTTTTCTTTTTTTTTTTGTTTCGGGCCTCAGCAAACCAATCTCACGCAACTCCCAGGATGCAGCACTGCATTTCTGAGGCCTCCTTCAGACACTTTAAAAGCCACCCCGACCTGTGCAGACATGTTCCGAAGACTTTAGAAACTGGGAGTGACCTGGAAATGATTTTCAATCAAATCAGCCTTGTCATGTGTGACACACGGGACACTGCAGGATGTGTCAGTAAAATGCATTTGCCCTTTAAAAGAGAAGGAAACACATCGATTATCATAAATCTTTGTTTCTGTATGACTGTATGACTATCCTCAGCTAAAAAATACTTATATTGTGTTGAGGTGCAATGAATATTTTAGTAGTTTAATGTAGTTTTTGCTCATACTGTTGAAATTACTCAGGATTATTTTCTCTAAATGGTAAAAAATGCCAATCAGTGTTTCCCAAAGCCCAAGATGACGTCCTCAAATGTCTTGTTTTGGCCACAAACCAAAGATATTCAGTTTACTGTCACAGAGGAGGAAAGAAAACAGAAAAAAAACTCATTTAAGGAGCTGGAATCAGATAATTTAGACTTTTTTCAAATAAAATTACTCATACCAATCACACAGTTAATAAAATCTAGTTGCTGATTAATCCAGTAGTTGACAACTAATCAGTTAATCGATTATCGTTGCAGCTCTACTGAAAATATACTTTATATTTGTGCAAGTTCTCCTCAGAAAGGCAAACTGCCTTTAAACTGCTGTTAATGCAGGGAAGAGAGAACAAAGAGGAAAAAACATAGTCATGCTGACTCTGCTCGCTGGTTAACTTGAGATTAGAGCAGCAGCTGGTTGATTCTGACACCAGTCACAGTGTTTTTACCAACAGGTTCATGCCTGATGATCACTGAGGCTCCACATACAGAACCAATATAAAGAGAACCTTCCTGTCTGACACTGTTTCTGCTCCCACATCCACACACATGGTGATGTGAACATTAACTCCAGCAAGACGCTGGCTTCCAGATGCTGACTTATTTTTAGAATAAAGTGATGATTTATTTTTCATTCATTCTGAGACGAACACCCTGCTACTTCACTGTGTTACTACTCGATTCCCAGCTTTTCATTTTAGTGGCTTCTGTTAATGTTCACAGACTGAGCAGGATATAGGAGGGCCAGCAGGTAGCACAGGCTATAAAGAGATATTGACTAAAAGTTCATCACAAACTGTAAAGTTCTCAAGCTAATTTTAGGGGAGTCTGTCTAGAATCACAATGAAATGAAAATAATAAATTAAATAGGGAGAATTTGAGATAAAGTAGGTTAAGAAGCTCTCCAAGGGACTGTCAGTCACCCAGAGGAGTAACAAGATGATTAACAAGAGAGAAAAAACTAAAAATCTCTCTCCTCTGTTACGTGACTTTTCTCTGATTGCTTATTTTCAAAGAAGGACTCAAAATCTGAGATAGGAAACCCCCTTTTCGGTTAAATGCCTCACCAGTCAAACACATAAAGGCCCCCTGTGAGGAAGGGTCACCGCACAAACAGGCTGGGGAAGTACTGGGCCAGTAAACAACCAATTTCCCAACTGAAGCTGTTTTCAACTGAGGACAAAGACCTGCTGCTCATGTCTTATTTTAAGGTTTTATGGAGTCTGGTTCACTGTGACTCAAAGCTCGCTGCTGATTATAACTTCATCAAGATGCTCTTCAGAAACCTTAAAGAAGAAGCCTGAACTTTTTCATCACAGTACCTGATGTAAAGGGTTGGGGTTACAGACCAGCAGCTTTCTAGTCATCCCTACACCTTTAATCAGATTCATGCTACTGGAGTAACTTTCTCTTATTTGCTGGGAGCCCTCAGAATCCTAGAAAGGACCCCTGGGAGTCCCTGGACCCCGGTTTGGACACCCAGCTGGGCCCACCAACCCTCTGACCTCCATGACACTGTGTAGTTTGGCCCAGCTGATGCACCAGAGTGGAAAAGTGTCTGTTTTATTGAGGGCCAGTAGCATCTTCAGCATGAGAGCAACATCAGAAGTTTGCAGTGAAGGAATTCCGGACAGAGAGAAAGAGAGCTTCCAGATGTGCTGAGAGGGGGACTGATGTGAAATCTGTTTCTGGCCAAACACTAAAACGCTCTCAGATTTTCAGCTTCTCTCACAGCAGCGTCATTATTTGGCCATTAAGTCTTTTTATCCTCTAATTCATTGTGTCAATGAAGCGACTGGCTGCAGAATTACAGTGGACATGAGACAGATCCCAGATTACACAATTGTTTCGCATAATACAGTAAATGCAGCGGTGTGTTTCTTACCAGTTTGCCTTCTCTGCTTTCCTTTTTATAATATCCATGATGGCTTTCGACGGGCGTCGTGCAGCTGCCGGAGCGAGACTCGATCAGACCCGGAGAGAGCGAGCAGAAGGGCGGACTGGGGCTGGGGGGCAACCCCGAATCCGGGCTGTCGAGCAGCCCTTCTCGGTTCTTTCCTTTCAGGCTATCATCCATCGCTTGTAAGTGTAGGTGCCCCACCATTTCTGGGACGGCTCAATGTAAAAAACAGCCCAGACGAAGTCGCACTGACAAGTTGTTCTGCTGAAGCGCTCCGAGCTGCTGCGTCTGAAGAAACAATCCTGGGCGAACTTTTTCAAGACGACTTCTGAAAGTAGAGAAGAAGAGGGGAAACTAATCAGGAAAGGACACAACTGCTACAGTCAGAACAAAACAACACAGAGTGTAATCTGCTCAGCTGTTACTTCTCTCCAAACTTTACCTGCGCGTCGTGAAGCGTCCACTTTAATCCGGAGAGATATTCCAAATGTTAGTGAGGAAATCTGAAGACAAACCTGAATGAAACCTCGAACTCGACTCTAATGTGAAGTACGAGCTGTTCTTAATTTAAAAAACTAAACTAAACTCAGTAAAACTCGCGCAAAAACAAAAAGTGGACCGTGCGTCTGGCACCGATCTGGATGAGAGCTGCTCTGCTCTGTTGCTCTGTGTGTCACTGGGTTTCACTGGGCTTCCAAACTGTGTGTGCGCGCTCTCCAGTGGAGAGCTCCCTTTTTTTTCGCACCTGGATCCAGTCCAGCCCTCATGATCTGGATCACTTCCATGTACAACCGACAGGGGCGAGCACGTCCTCCTCCCTGGTGTACAGTACAGTTGGCTGGGTGCGTTTAGCAGACCTGCTGATGCTCCTTGTGAAGGAAATTCATCCGTTATTTATTATTTAGGAAGTTGGTCCTCAATCAGTTTGCATTTTTCATAATTTAATGCTATTAATTCATTTGTAATTAGCAGTTAATAGTGATTCAATTATGCATATTGAGCAGTTTGTTATAGTATAGATTCTTAATTGCTAATTAATTATATCACTTCACCAGGGCAATTAGGGATCATCAATTGCTTTACATGTTATTTACTTAATAACTAAGTAATAGTGATGTGACTTTTCAGAATTCAGCAGTTTAATTAGTATAATTAGCAACTACTCATGATTTTGTGAAGTGGTTCTATAAAGAGGTTCTCCGGGGGCTGTTTTTGCCATCAGAATATACACAAAATCTGGCTGCCCTAAATCAGCCCTCAAGATGATGCAGTGAAAATCACCTTATGGATAGACAGATAGCTCAAGTTAAATGAGCTGAGACTGTAAAACATTATAGGCAAATTGTTAGAGGTGCATTATAGAGAGAAGATCCACACATATACAAAACTGTATCATCTGCATAATGACGAATATTACTTCAACACCATAGTTAATAATTTTACCTTTTATACATAAGCTTGGAGTCTATTTTACCACTACAGAAGACTTACTTAGCGGACTCAGTGTTCTAACATGGAAAGTTATCCAGGTAAAGTTAATTAAAGATATTCAGATGCCATCCTGCTCTGTCAGAAAGCACCCTGATGTCAAGCTAATTCAGTTACAGTCAAATAAATCATCAATTGTTGAGCAGTTTGTTTTGGCTGAGACAGCATTCAGTCAGTAACAGGATGATTAAAGGGTTATTTTCATGAGATCTGTGTGTATGTGTGTCTGTAACTATCCTGCCTGGTGTATTTCAGGACTGGGTGGAGATGGGTGGGAACGCTCCATCCACCAGTAACCAAATGAGCTGCACACACACAAACTTACACTCAGGCAAAGCAGACAAAACAGACCTGACGAGCAGACAGCAGTCATCAGGGCAAGGCAGCAGAGAAACAGTTGAGTCCTTGTTGATGGTTCCCTCCACATAATGTTGGTGCTCTCTGTTCATACTGTTGCTTTTACCGACAGCAGCTCTGCCAAAAGGGAAATCAGAGCACATGTCTTAAGTGTTTGATTGTATCTTTGATGGTCCACCAGCTTTCCATGGTGATTACCATAGATTGCCAGGAAATCATGCGTGATTGTTTTTTCAGTTCTCATAAAAACTACGATAACTCTGTGTTTGCCTTTGTTGTCTGCAAGATACACTTAATGGCATGCCTCTTAAGCTTGTGCAGCTGTAATCTTGTTTGCTGAGAATTGTTTTCCCTCCTCTGTGTTATTGCTTGGAAGCCACAGCAGGAAGCCGTGGAGCAAAGTTTTACTGGCGTTCCCCGCGTCAGGTGTGTTTTTGTGTCATCTTGTCCATCTTAAAGAGCCCATCATGTTGATCCTCAGGCATTCAAGGGATTAGTGTGGAGATCTGGTACAGATTAGCTATAAGACACCGGGACACAGATGAAGAGCGTGTTTGTGAGTGCAGGCATGTCAGTGAACATGCCGAAGGGAAGAGTTGCTCAATTGCAGCCGCACTGAAGTAGAACCCAGAGAGCTCTGGAAATGACCGGAGTGACCATGCTGGAGTTTATTTAGGTATTTTACACAGAGGTTGGTCTGCTCATAGATCCACTCGGCTGTACATGGACACATTAAAGTTCACAGAAATGACCAAAAAAAAAAAAAAAAGTCATTTACCTTGTGCAATGTAGCATGGAAAACAATTTTGGTTTTATTTTTGTAGACTCTGAGGTTTCCGTCTTTGAAATTTGTGCCTCCACACTAACACAGTGGACATGAATGGATCTCATTTGTGGTTATGGAAATGTTGCTGCTGAATTCTTTTAAACAGAATCTGAAGCCACACTGGCAGTTAATTCATGCTCCCCAGAGGAGGACTGTAAGAATGTTCGTGGTACCCTCATTTTGGATTTTTTATTGCCTGAATCAGGTCAAAGTTTTATTTTCTTTACACTAATTAACATGTTACATGCTAAACAAGGATGGCTGTACAAGTATGGGTATCATAGGCTTATCTGTAATTCATTTGTAATTCCCAAATTTAAAAAAGTCCTTTGTTTCAAAAGCAAAAACAGCTAAATGGATTCAGGTTTTGGAGTCAAAAAAAATAAATAAACATGATCCACTTTAGGTTTTTGGCAATTCTGTTTTTGTTTTCCAAAAGAGTTGCATGGGTTCTTTAAATTTAATACAATTTTCTTGAGTTAGTTGAGCTTGGAAACAAGAAACAAATATTATTTTTTGGTTTAAAATTAATTTAAAAATTAATTGTTTCCAAAAAAAAAAAAAAAAAGGTAAATCCTCAAC
>OMNN01100149.1:0-10600 GCA_900302755.1 Chromis chromis | reverse complement strand
TTTAAGTCAGCATTTACATTAATATTGTTTTACAATATACAGTTTTACAAAAATATTTGTTGGTGTAGCCTTAAGTAAAAGTATATATACTTATATATAAGTAAACACATGCTTGTAATTATTTACTGTAGTATTAAATGGGGACTGAAGCATATCCATGTAGAATGTTTCCTTTTGGATGGATATAATATTCTTGCTTTTTACTTATGTGTTCATACATAGTGAATGTTTTACCTGCTCAAAATGAAACTCATTTAAACTACAGTTTAGACGACTGGGTTAAATCCCTATGTCAGTATTTCATAATTATAGGACTGTCAAAAGATCTGCAACAATTGAATAGTTGGATTATCCAACTTCTTCCAATACTGACCAATTTATTTCAAGAACAGTATTTTGTTAAATTACTTGTCAGTATCTTGCTCTAGACTAAAATTAGCCTGTCCACTGATTGAGTGATGTGTCTGTTATTGCTGTGGGTTTCATTCATTGTGCTCCTGAGAGACAAAAGTTTTTTCCTCTTTTTGCTAAGCCAACAGTGTGTCTCCATCTTGACTGAAAACTCCAGAAACCAGTCGTGTTTGACTCCATCGAGCAGTTGCGTCTGGAGGCTATATTGGCTCTCTCTCTACACTGTGGTGACTTTTAATTAGCTGAGGCTTTAGTGGGAGCTCCATCATCAGCAGAGTGAGTCGAACACGTCTCTGTTTCTCTTCTCACTAAACATGCAGAGCTCTTTCCTTCTCAGCAGGCCGGATGGTGTAGTACTGACTGGGGACACCTTGTATGGAATTTTTTTATCATAAATATAAAATTCTGCTCATTGATAATGCTACAGTGGTAAATCATATCTGCTCCCCCAGAAAACATGTTCACATGAGGAGTTAATGCTGAACAGACCATTGATATCTGGCTTTGGATTCCTCCCCCTGGGCTGTTTTGCTTGTTGCACAACGCTGTGTGCTAAGTTGAGTCAGTGCTTGTGAGTGGTTCACTTTGTGGTCTTGTATGATCAGGTATTTAGATTTCATCTGAACAGTCTCCTACTGTATTGTTTCTTTTTAATTCCTAATACTTCTGCTTAAAGATTTTGCAATGCAACTTTTAATGTAACCACATATTCAAGTTGGTCATTGCAACATATTTTTTAAATCTCAAAAAACAAATCCACTGTATTAATGTCTGTACCAATATCACACCTCATAAATAAAAGGAGATTTTTGTTCACCCACATCCAAAGATCTTTCAGTGGCCTGAACTCTCACCCACAGTGCTACATTAGGGTTTTTCTTCCTTCAACAATGTCTCCATGTGCATTTTAACAGGCCTGAGGAACAATGTTGGCCTTGTGAAGGCTTTCCATGCGTTTTCTGTTAAGGACGTGGCATTTCAGAGAAACAGATTCCTTTGAATGCTTCACAATGGCAATGGATTTCTGTGTGTCAGAGAGTGGGCAAAGAGGTCCCAGATTCATTTTCAGAGTCAAAGTTTTGAAGGAAAAAACACACTCACACACTTAAAATGTGCACACATACCAATACTGTTTACATGCTTTTAAGTACGTACTGGGCTGCTTCCTTCCTCTTTGCTGGTGCTGTATATGTATGCATTGTGTGTGTGCAGTGGGAGGTTTTCCACAGGCTCTGAACTGACAGTGGGTGGGAGGTGTTGGGTGCAGCAGCTCCAAGCTGTGGACAGATCGCTGCTCCGTCCTATCTGCTCTGTATAGCTGACATTCTGGCTCAATGGGCCATTTCAACACCTCGACACTCTATCCACATGGGACTGCAGGCAGAGCTCAGCCTCCCTTTCATCCCATCACTCTCCGTCTAGACGGACAAATGTGCATTTAGTTTCCATTATTTTAAAAAGTATTTTGAAGTACAGTATTTGTTTTTATTGCTGTTTGGTATTTTTTTCTATTTACATTTTGGCCCAGTAGTAGCACATTAAGTTCACTCATTAAAATACTCATATCTAGCAGTCTGAAACACACAGACACAAAGAATATAAATGGATTATTTTAATGTATTTTAAAGGAAATCTGTATCGAGACTAAGTAACTATGATATGATGACTATATTAATTTCAGCCTACTAAAGAATTTTAGTGTCTTTCAACTCATTGTTTTGGTTTTTACTGAACCCACCATTACTGTTTGGTTCTCTCTTATCACTCTCATCATTGGAGTTTCAAGTCACAACAAGGAGCGGTCTCAGATATAGAACCAAAGTTAAAACCAGCACTAAACAGCAAAATGTGTAGTGAAACAGAAGTTAGGGGAGACCATTGTGTAAAAAGATGAATAAACCTTCCATGACACCTACCATATGTTTCTGGAACAGCAGTTTTGAAGCTCAGTGTGATGCTCCGACTATAGCCATCTTCACAGTGCCTGGCTCCTGGCTAATCCAAAAATGAGCAAAGAGGTGGAGCATGAGTGGATCTGAGGTGGTCCACAGACTGTCCTGTGATGGCACCCACCTGTCACAAAGTGGGCACAATCTTTAATGATGTATAACTTTAAGCTTCATTACAATTTAAATGGGTGAGTTATGTAAAAATATACTCTCTGTACAATTAGCAGGAATGGGGAAATAAGCTGTAGAGACCAAACGTGTTTTTGTACCAGGCTGTAAACATGTTTATTTCTGCTGTTAAGTTGGACATTTTAATATTAGAGTCTATGGGGGCAGCCTTGTTTTTGGAAACAGCCTCAAGTGGCCATTTGAAGAACTGCACTTTTTGGCACTTTAGTGTTGGTTTCATTTTTCAGTCCCAGAGGTTGCTGCTTGGTGGAGACCAGACTAGAATAAAAAAAGAGAGAATACTAACCTCGCATTCATCAAGTTGCCAGAAAAAAATAATCTAAATGGAGGACAATGTTGCTCAGTGTTGCTGTTGTTATAAGCCATTGTTTCCTAAACCAACTTATAGGATGATAATATGTTAGTGTTAGGTTTAATCTATTTGTAATTTATTTTATGAGACAATTAGCAATAAATCTAGAGGGAACAAAAACCACTAAGAATTCTAAAGAAGATGTTACAGTGAACATATGAAAGCTGATCCAGTGAAAGAGCCTGGTCCTGTTTATTTTTCTTTATAGATTAAAAGGGCATTAACTCAGCTCTATTATTATTATTATTTTAATTTCTTAGCTATGTGCTAAATACATAGCCCAAAGGAAAGGCAGACGCAGCTATCTGTCAAAATTCCTCACTACTGCTTGTGTTATTCTGGATGAATGCCACATTGGAGGGGTTTTCCATAAATGCCAGACATGATAATAGGACAGTACAAGGAGGATCAGGCAGTTTTGTTATGTTTGTTATGTTTATATTAATTATGACTTACTTTACTAAATTACATAATATGACCTTATATTGTGTGTAATATGTGATAATATTTGTTTTATATGTGATAATTTCTTCAATATTTTAATTGAGGTCATTTAAAGTTAAATCAATAAATACTCACTATACTATGAATCACCTAACAATCATTAGTTGTTATTTCTATCAGAACTGAATCATCGGTGGAAGCTGATGAAGGCCAGGAAAGAGACAGAGGCAAAGGAACAGTGAGGGAGTGCCCTTTTGCTAGCACTCCACTCTTTTTATAACTCTCTGCGGGTTCACGGAAGCTGGCTCCTGCATGGCTGCCCACGGCATTCAGTTACCAAGAAGAATTTAATGTGTGCAAGCTTACATCAGGGGCCGCTGGCTGTGAGTGTATGACTGAGTGCAATCTGATGTTGTGACAGCGTGTGTCACCTTTACTGGCAGCAGGGTCACAGGGGGCACAGTTTTGGGGCGCATGGATAAAAGCAGTTATGTCGGCTACCGAGATGAGGATTAAATTACTGTCAGCTCTACAGATGTATATTTTCTCTGTTATCGGTTGCCTGTGTATGATTGGAGTGTTAACAGAGTAAAGAGTGCAGGTTTACAGTATGCTGTGGACACGTGTGTCACAGCAAGCTGTTAACACAATTCTCTGACATATAAAGTTATCATGGCAAATGTGTTAGCAGACTGCTGCCTATTTACACATGCAGCAGACACAGAGCAACATCACCTTTCATTTGCAGTCATGCTTCCGTCCAGCATTTAGCTCTGATTTGGTCTCCACCAACTCCTGGGAAATATCCGACTCTTTAGCTGTTAATTGCTTCCTTCTGTTCACTATGGGTTTATCAGAGCTTTCTCACTGGAAACAGCTGCCTGCTGCAGCTGCAAGAAACACAGATGAGAGCTGTGAGAGTGAATTAAACAGTAAAGTTGCAGGCTGCAAAGGTGCAACAACTTTACAATGAGCAAGAATGAAAGATGCTAAAAAGCTCAATACAGTTGAAGGAAACTGCAGAGATTTAATAACTCTCTGTGGGGCTACCATGAACATAATATTTTTTACATTACAAATAATAATTTAATCTATTATTGATATCAAAATATTGTATTTGTGCAGTTTTAAAGACCTCCTTAAAAGTCATATTTTTTACCTTGTTAACACATCCAGATGTCCAGTTTTTTCTTGTCCCATCCATCAACCCCATCCTCCTCCATATGCCAGCTTTGACCTTGCTGTCCTCAAACAACTGTGTGTAAAAGGATGCTTCTATCTACGTTTTTTTTAAAGATCCCCTCTGATTATTATTTTTTTTACCCTGTTAGCATGTTTATATGGTGTTTTTATGTGCTAGAAGACACATCATGAATGAAATAAGCAGTCAACCCATTAGCTAAGCAGTCTCGAAACACACATTCACACTTCCAGGGCTTCACATGTAACAAATCCTGTTAACTTGCAGTGTGGGGCTTTCTGGATCATCATTCTTCCGCAGAATCAGTTTCCAGTTTAAACATGTACGGCTGAATTACTGAGCGGAGTCATAAGTGAGCTGGTGTGCTTGAGCTGCAGCGAATGGCAAGGGGTGGGTGTAGATAAGGAGGGGAACTTCATCTGATCTGCACATTTTAAGGAAAGCAATGGAGTAGTGTACATCTAAGCTATTTTAAGACATAAAGGAACTATTTTCATGGGGGGGGAATCTTTGAATATGTAATTTTGTTACATGACAATGAGTTTTTAGGGGAGGAATCTGTAACCAGGGACTATAAGCAAATGTGGCAATGAATTGTTGTTAAAAGTGATGAGCCAAGGGACAACAATAAAATGAAACTTCCAGTATACTACAAATTTTTGATCATGATAATAATAATGCACTTAGAAGGTTAATTGCTGAACTTTGGGAATTACTTACTCAAGTAGCCAGATGATCACACAGGTTTTAAACCTCCTGCTTAACTAAACTTATGGGGCAAAAAACATGTCAACTGTAAAATTATTTTCCAAACTGCTTGTTTTAACATCCAATACAGTTTACAAAATGACTTCCTTTGGCTTGACCTACTTTATTTTCAGTGTGGGACCAAAGTTTTTCTGATATTTCCGTTGTGCTCTCCACTTTGCCTCGAAATCAAGTTCTTTAGACAATCTAACTTGACTTCTGGCATGTTTATAACCTCTCATCTACTTTTATGTATTTCTCACCTGGTCAGAATTAATTTTGTTGACAAGTTCCCACTTCAGCAGTTATTTTGGTGAGTACACTGCTATCATAACCACTTGAAACCCAAGTCATAATAAAGAGCTGTAGGATGAGACTGGCATTGATGAAGGAGGAGGTTGGACCTGCTCATGTGGCCACCTTAATTCTGTTAAAGGCCACTTCTTTGACAGGCTGAGGACAGTGTGGGTGGTCTGACCAGAGCTCAGTTTCTGTACCGCTAACGTCTTGCAAAGTCAGCAAACACCCTCTGCCCACACTCTCACACACAAACGCCACTTTACACCCATTGACCATCAATCTCTGCAGCTGAAGCTCCGACATCCGAGAAAAGCACCGACCAGTCTGTCTGGGTGCTGTCTTCGCTGCCACCTCACTCCTCTGTTTACGCCTTTTTACCCCTTCTTTTCCAGACTCACTTGCCCCTTCATTGCAGCCATTCCTTTTCTCTCACTCACTGGTTCTCTAATTTGCCCCTGTGTGTATTACAGGAATCTACTGCATGGCTCTGCTGAAACTGAATCCTCAGAATGGGAGTGGGAGAGCGAGCGGAGTGCTCAGGGGAGGTCACGTAGGTTTATGGAAGGTCAGCCAGCCCACCTGAGAGTCCGACCCCAGCATTGATCAAACAGACAGAGACGCACTTTGATCATGTGTCTTGAGGTGCTGCCCCATCCGACAAGTTCTCAAGTTATGTAAGCATCACAACAGGGGGGCCCACCTCCTGGCCTGCTGCAGCAGCTCCGCCTTCCATCCTGACCCCCTGTTCCCACCTCAGTCTTGTGACTGTGGGGCACAAAGATGGTGGTGGGCATTTGAGCCATGTGGAAGGTGACTCCTGGTGCCAGTGTTGGGTTTCAGGTTCGACCTACAAAGTGAGAAGCAGAGACCATGCGCTCCCGCTGTCAGGAGTGAGATATAGGGGAAAAAACGGAGACAAAGACAGTGACAGAGAGAGATCGGAAAGAGAGGGGGGAGCGAAAGAGAAACACCAGCTTCATAAACACCCTCACCGCTGCTATGCATGATGGGCATGAATGCGTTTCACCAAAGAGCTTGAGTCCTCACCACCACTGACAGCCCACAAACCCAAACACTGAGGGAGCGCTTCACTTCTGGGACCGTGCTGGTTTCTGGCACGGAATTCTGAGATTTTATTTATTTCAATTGGGTACATAACTTGTTATTAAATGTTGGCTCTGAGCAAACATGTTCACCACACAAGCTTGGGTTAGGGTGCTGTAGGGATAAAGTCTTAACAATTTGCATTTGGTTGCACAAGTGGCGCCTTCATCACCAGCTGGGACACTCTGCCCAGAGCCGTCGCATGGACTGTGCGAGCTGTGCAACCACACAGGGCCTCACGCCACAAGGGGGCCTCATGCCACAAGTGGACTTCGCGCCACTAGGGGGCCTCACACCTGCAATCCTGCTGTTTAAAAAAAATCATAATTTTATTATTATTTATTATTTATGAATCGTTTGGCAATTTTGCGAACGATTCCCTTATCGATTCCAGTGGGCGTGAATTGCGTCACCACGCACGTTGCGTAGCTTACGCAAGCTACGCAACGTGCGTGGAGACGTCATTCACCAGTGCAGCCAGCAGGAAACATGGCGCCCAAGCCGCACAAACGCAAAGTTTGGTTACATTTCACGAGAAAGGATGACAACAGGGCAACTTGCAATACTTGCAAAGTGGGTATTTCATCAAAGGGAGGAAATACTACCAATATGTAGAAACATTTGCACACACAGCATGCGATAACTTTGAATGAATGTTGCGTTTTTTGATCTGCTCCAGAGTCAATCTCAACCCAGCAGCAGTGGCAACGTTAGCACGTCCTCCGCTGTGAAAATGAGAATCAATAAGAGAATCGATAAAGAACCGAATCGTTAAGCAGAATGGAAAATGAAATCGGAATCGTAAAAATCTTATCAGTTCCAATCCCTACCCGTGACAGCCGCCACGGTGCTGAACAACCAGACGGTGTGTGGATCTGCATCACCTTAGGTAGAAAACACGACATAACCTTCGGCATTTCCTTGTGATTGACATGCTGCCTCTTCATGTGCAGTCTATTAGCGCCGCAGGTGGATTTAAATCTTCATAACTCACGGAAATAGCTATTGTAATGCTAAGTTACATGCGACAAATAAACACCAGCGGTTCGTTTTGCTTCTGGCATTTCTGAGAATCGATGCGCTGCTTCCTGGTTTTCCTTGTTGCGTTTTTTCTGTAGTTAGTCGGATCCCAATTTGCTCTGAAGGTGCAATGATCTCCACCTGCTGTCCCGTAGGAGAGGCTGGTTGGCGCAATTTTTACTCTCAGACATAATTTTCTGGTTTATTTCAAGTTAGATTATTCAAACCTAGCAACATATAAAATATAACATATTTTTATTTATACAAATATATTTTAAAATGAGGCTATCTGTGATCAAATTAGCTGAAGTTGGCCTCTGATTTGATGCCTCTGATCCGGCAGTTATGAGAAACCAAACTGGTTTTATCACATTTTAATGATTCAAAACAGTGTTAGACATGTTGGGTAAACCCTTAATGCTTTGTGAAACCTGCTTTCAAAATGTGTTTTTTGATTTGAACCTGGTCTAATGTGGCCTGGAATCGAAAAAAATACGTAAAATCACATTTCTATTTATTTATTTGCATTTTTAGAATTAAAATATAGCTTTCACAAATGAAAATGCATTTGCAAGACTCTAAAGACTCTCTGGCATATTGTATTCCAGATTTGACCCAGCTAAGTATAGTGGTTTAAAATCTGGACCTGATTTAATGTGATCTATATATATCAAAAAAACTTTTCACAAATATAGTAAGGGTTTCAAAAACTAGAAACTGTGTTTTAAAGACTTTTTTAAGCCTTTGTTGGACAAACTAATCCAGATGTGACCTGTCTATATATATACTCGTAGTTTCAATCGTAGCATTTGGACTTGGTTGAGTTAGCTCAAAGACGTTTCACCTCTCATCCAAGAGGCTTCATCACTTCTAAACTGACTGGTTGGGAGTTCCAGATATTATACTCATTAACAATATTACAATAGTAAGTTAGAGTTCATCAGGGTGACGGCCTGGGGGAAGAAACCGTCTGTGTCTGGTGGTTTTGGCGTACAGTGCTCTGTAACGCCTACTGGATGGAAGGAGTTTTAAAAGTTTGTGTGCGGGGTGAGACGGGTCTGCACAGATGTCACCTGCCCACTTCCTGATCCTAGACAGGTACAGGTCCTGGATGGAGGGCAGGTCGGCGACAATTATCCTCTCTGCAGACCTAATTGTCTTTTGCAGTCTGTGCCTGTCCTGTTTGGTGGCCGATCCAAACCAGTGATGGAAGTGCAAAAGTGAAAGTGAAGTGAAAAATACTATACTTAATGGAAAACTGACACGTCATTTTATTTGCTAAAAGACAATATAATTAAGAAAAGTGAGATTTTATTATTTGTTGACTTCATAAGAGCCAATCAAAACACAGCCTTATTTAAACTGTACCAATAAACTTATACAAAAATTCATAGCTCAAAAATAGCAAGCACACCATTAAGAACTAAAGAATTTTATTTTAATCAACACTGACTAACATCCAGCAGGTGATCCTGCAGATAAGTTAGGGATTCTTCCACATGAAGAGGTAAGGCTTGACCGATGTCAGCCTGGGATCTGGACAAGAAGGCCTCCACAGCTTCACAAACTGCGGGTTTTGATACCATGTCATCTGTCTTGTAGACTAACGTGCCAACACTGCCTCTTTGCTCAGCGAATGACCTGCCCAGGTAGCCTGGTTAACAGATAAAACAAGCTGGGAGTTAACTGCACTGTACTTATGAGAGTCAATTAATTTAACTAATGATGTGATGAAATGTTTTAATTTTAAGGAGTAAAGTAAATAAAAAACACATTAAAAAAGAATGTAGTAAAACAAACAAACAAACTACTCAGTACAAGGCCGCCACAGTAGTAACCACAGATGATCCAATGGCAGAAATGTGTAGAAAAATGACAGAAGAAAAAACTGGGAACAAAGATAAGCAGAGAGGAAAAGACATTTAATGGGTATAATAAGTGTCTAAAGCTTGTGGACCTTGGACCTTTATAACGTAAATAAAAAATTCAGTCTCACCCTCTACTTTCCAAACAAGACAACAGTTGAGCACAATCTCATACGTTATCACACCACATATTGCACACTCACTGGAGTCTGAGGTTTCCCACAGGTTTCAAGCACTCTCTGTCTGCTTCCTGGCAGCAGAACACAAACAAGCTTGTCCAGTCAGTAAAGAGTTTGGTTTAGATTCTACTGGATTGAATATATGTTTTTAAAATGTGCTGAACAGCAAGTAATCTACTAATGTTGTGTACAAAAAGCATTTATTTCATCATTCTGAGACAGATTCCTATCGTCACCACCAATAATTGCCTTCTTTTATTTTACAGAACTTATAGGAGGCAATTTCACTGTGATAGCTAGAAATACTGTTAAGCATTGTACAGGTATTTACTAACATCTCACCTTTCATCGCTTTGTTATAGCTGAGCAACAACATCCAGAGGAGATGGACCAGCTCCTCCCACCTCTGCCACCTGACATCACCATCCTGGAGAATAGAATCCTGGATCAGTTGCACACTAAACAGTGGCTTGTTGTCACCAACTTTAATAGTAATCTCTCCAAACAAATGAAAGACATATGGTATTGAAAAAGAATCTTTAATTCTTGACAGGATAACATTCAAAGGATGTTGACTCCATTTTAAAAAACTTACAAAACAGTGTTATGCTATTATGACTACATCTGTAAAAAGGTTCATCAGGAAGATAATGGAAGATACAAGAGTCTGAAATTCACCGTAGGGTCTGGTGCTAAAGTGCAGTTCTTCAGAAAGTGAAGCAGCAGACTGAGCGACATGGGCAGAGAGATTTTCAGTGGGCACACATAGTCCAGCAGATGTTCCAACAGCTTACATCTCAGCAGCTTGCTCTGTAGGCTCTCCAGCAATAACATCCTGG
>OMNN01100148.1:0-21835 GCA_900302755.1 Chromis chromis | reverse complement strand
GGGTCAAGATGCCTCACAGTGAAGTTGGTGAAGATCGGACAAAAATCCTGGGAGGAGTTCGTTAAATTCCAATGCCTGCGCACCACTTTTCTAGGTGGCGCTATGGAGCTTTTTTGAAATTTCAAATGCAGGAATGTTTGAGTCTCGGGCTACTGTACATGTGTACCAAATATCATGTACGTAGGACAAACCACTGATTTTATATGATTATTTTCAGATTTGTAGGGGGCGCTATGGAGCCGTTGGGGTGTGGGGTTATGGACGAAAGTAGTAAAATATCAAATTTTTCACCAGGTCTGATTTTTGTGCAAAATTTGGGGAGTTTTTGAAAATTCTGAAGGGGTCAAAATGGGGTTCAAAGTGGCGTAAAAAAAATAAAGAAAGAAAGAAACATTCGAAGAACAATAGGGTCCTTGCCTCTGGCAAGGACAGCGATCTTGCAGATCGCTGTCCTCGCCTTTCGGCTCGGGCCCTAACAAGCCTCCAAAGTATTCCACAGGGTGCTCGCAAAGGCCAAACATATAGTAACTTTCGAGCATGTAGGGTTAATGGACATATACGTAGATTTGCAGCAACAAGGATTATGCTGGGAGATTTAATCTACCTTAAGAAGACGTACATGAACATTAGATCCTTGTCAGATTAACAATAGCGGAAACTTAAGAAGGAGGTTGTGGTGCCGTAATAAGCTGCAGCATTAAGAAGGTATCATGTGTCAGGTTATGGGGGCCACACTGAACATGTGCATGAATCCACTGTGACTGATAGGAGGTCCACACCATTACCACGCCAGCCTATGTGACTTCTCAGATAACACATACACTGCACTCACACGCCCACCTCGACCACATGGCATCTTAATGCAAAGCAATAATGCAAATTGATTCATTTGCTGGAATAATTTTTTTCTCCGTGGCATCATTGTCTCATCAACAATTACTAACACAATAAACCCCGATACGCTGTGACAGATCCATGCTTTGTTTCGGGCGACGCCTCCTCATGCCAGCAAATGTTCTCATCTCCATTTAGGATATATGCTCCCCGCATCACTTCTCTCTGGCTTGTGCCCTGTGTGCTGTAGGACATAAAACACACCCACAACTAGTCATCTGGTAGCAGCACAGCTGTAAATGAGACAGTGATTGGGAAAATGAATGAAACAGCTGATACCAATCACTTAATGCGACCACAATTAACGCTGGGCAAGAAATTTATAATTATATAGCACATTTCATTACAGGGAAACTAAATGCGCTTCATAATTAAAATGCATATAACAGCTGGTAGATGATGTGATTTCGATGCTGGAATCTAAGCGCCATGTTTTGTTTGGTTCTCTCAACAGCGGCCTACTTGAACACAGGCATCATCCTGATGAATCAGGCTCGCCTGGATGAGGCCAAGCGCACCTTCCTGACCTGTGCTGATATCCCCGATGAGAACCTGAAGGACCCTCATGCCCACAAGAGCTCCGTCACCAGCTGCCTGTATAACCTGGGCAAGCTGCTGCACGAGCAGGGACACCAGGAGGTAAGAACCAAAGAAAAATACATCTCACATTTTGCTTGAACAATTCTTAGGTACATGTACGCTGATCAGGCACAACATTATGACCACTGACAGGTGAAGTGAATAACATTGATCATATTGGTACTATGTGGTGTTCTGCTGGAAAACCTTGGATTTTGGCATCTGTGTTGATGAGACTTAGACACCCAAATAAACATTGTCCCAGAACAAGCACACTCCCTCATGCAAATGGAAATCCCAAATGTCACTGGCCTACCCCCGCAGGAAAATGCACCCCACCACATGGCAACAACATCAAACAATCAGGAACATGTTGAGGAACATGACAATGGCCCAAGATGTTGATTTGGCCTCCAAACTTCCTAGACCCCATTCTGATCAAGCATCAACCTGGTGCCAGACCCAATAGGACACCCTGAGAGGTCCTCTTGTCCATGCCCAATGGTTCAGAGCATTTTTGACCACATAAGGGGGACCAACACAGTATTAGGCAGGTGGTCATAATGTTATGCCTGATCGATGTGTATATATAACTAAACAACTAATTTCAATAAAAGATGATAAACTACCACTGAATTATTGCCCAACCCATGTATTTGATGTATGCTTTCGTCTTTACATCCTTGACACTACAGTATCCCCCTCTATACAGATAGAATGGGATACATGCATTCTACAGTCATCAATGGGATACAATGGAAAATTCCAGAGCAAGTGAGGCAGAGGAATTGGTTTTGCAGCACCAGAAAACATGAATTTAGTCACTGTCTACTACCAGTTCTTGTATTACAGAGCCGTTTGTTCAGATGGTAAGCAATAGCAGATTCCAGTGCTGTTTTCAATTTTGCTGAAGGGATTACCCTTTTTATTTTCATTTGGATCACAGGTTGTCACTGCTGGCTCACAAACACAGAGTGTGTGTGTGTATACTCAGTCAGTCTGTTTTCACAGAACAGATCACAAGGGTGGCTAGAGCTGCTAATGATGGGTTGGACTTAGATGCAGTGGAATGACAGAAGTGAAGAGAATGCAGTTAACGATGCAGGAAAAACAGAGATGTAATGTAAACACTGCAGTTAACTCAGTAAAATAACCTCAGATGGGTCTTGAAATTCTAACTGGGAAACTCTTTTTTTGCTTTTTCCTCTTCTCTTATCCTTTCTCACTCTCTGAATAACAGTGGAGCCAAAGGTCTATGTGTCTGCTGGTTCAACTGCCTTGATCGATGGTGGAAATGAAACCGTGGTGGCCACTTGTATCGCTGAGAGAGCTCGGCCCCCTGCTGAGGTGTCCTGGGAGTCCAACCTTTTTGGCCAGTCAGAAGTGCAGCTATTTGACGACGTCAACGGCACGACCAGCACACAAGTGCGCTACATCTGGCATCCCACGCGCCACGTCCAGGGCCACATGCTTACTTGTGTGGTCCGCCACCCGGCTCTGCAGAGTGACTTCAGGATCCCCTACCAGCTCAATGTGCAGTGTGGGTGCCTTATGAGTGTCCATGTGGGCTAACAAATTAACAGCTAAAGGAGAGCTATATAGTAAATTGCTGATTAATATTGATTCTGCTTCATTTCAATTTATTTGAATCACTGTAACAGTTTGATAGCAGCTGAATTGACAGGGAAAAGAGAGAATTCATGCAGGCTCCTTACTGATATTAATGATGGTTTAAGAAGGGCTGTCCTTGTTGTTTTCTTTTTTCCTGAAATCCAATATTACTTTAGGCTTTTTTATGTCGGTACATGCCCGTATGTGCCCCTAAACTGTCAAAAGTGAAAATGTTTTCTGTCAGTAAGTCCCCATAGATGTTAGAGTACATGTCTGTACTTTTTGCAGCACAAATGTGTCTCTGCGTTCCAGCTGCAAACAGACATGGGAAAGTGGTAAAGTGACACGTGCGTTTCTCTTTGGTCTGACTTACTGTTTTTGACAGTTGACAACTTTCAAAGAATTTTCTGCATATTCAATGTATGGCACGGGGGAAATACAGCACTTATTTTTCTAATAAATAATACCCTGTACCTTGTAGAATAGGTAGCTTGCTGTGAAACAAATGCAAACCAGCAGAGGAGCTAGAGTAGTATAAATCTCTGTCGAAATACTGTCAAGTGGAAAAAACCATGACAACTGAGCCCACAGTTGTAGAAGTGTAATAGTGGTGAGGATTTGGCTCTGATTTATGAAAACCATCATACATCTCTCTTCACTGTACTGTGTTTTTGATTTTATAGATGACCCTACATCTTTAAGGGCTTATGTTGGTGAGGCATTACAGACTACATACAGCATTACATACAAACTAGGCAAATGGTTGTTTTACACGTGTTTGCCGTTAATAAGCACAAAGTGAAGTATCTATATACAATATCCCATTGGAAATATTGTTGCATTTGAATATTTACCTTAGTATTCCATAGAGTAGCCTTCGTATGCAAAATGTTTCGCTAGGCACAGTGCAGAAATGCTGGCCACAATCAACAATGGTTGGTAATATGTTGTTTATTGTTTCTGGCCAGTTTGTCGTCATATCTCAATTAGTTGTTTTTGTTTTTTCTCTCTCTCTCTCTCTCTCTCTCTCACTGTAGTTGCTCCTGATATCTCAGTTGTGGGGTATGATGGAGACTGGTATGTGGGACGTGAAAATGTTCAAATGACGTGCAAAGCCAACGCAAACCCACCGGCTCATCACTTCAGATGGATCAGGTGTGTATCTGTATGTCAGTGTGAGACATTATCTGTTTCCCTTGAGTTAAAGTAGACCCAGACCAAACGCAGAGAGAACAATGGTGAATTATGCCCAAGTGTATTTAGGTAAGATGCACAATTTGAACTTTGAAGTTAGTGATATGCCCCATATACTGAGTTGTGACCCGGGAAGTCAGCTCTGTAAACCTTAAAAAAAAGTTTTTACAGGTTTTTATTCATCCAAAATCTTAAAATATTTGCATAGAGTTTGTTTTAGGTATCTGTTTGTCTAAATGCTGTATCCCTTTTGTATCCCAGATTGGACAGTGACATGCCACAAGGGGTGGAAATAATAAACAGCACTTTGCTCTTCCTGCGTCCCCTCCATCGGAATGACTCTGGAGTTTACAGGTGTGAGGTTGCCAATGACATCAACCTCCGCAGTCGGGATGTGCGCATTCTCATACAAGGTGAGCGGAGTATACACACCGGAACACAGCTGACTCCTATTGCCTTCTCTTCCCTTAGGAAGCACTGTGCGTGCATGCGCGTCATAGAGGGTATCACTGCCTGTGACATTGTCCTTCAAGCTGAAATGTGACACTGTATCACTCTCCACCATTCTGTACATACTGACAGTCTATCAAGCAATCACCCATGGTAAAGTGTGTGCCACTGATAATATTAGATTCAGTCATAATTGCATGCTGATTAGCCTTGATTAACATTAAGTCTCCAGATGTTCAAAAGGGGAGTTCCTGGGCCAAACAGCTGCAAATAGTTAGGCCCTCTTCAGCCCACAGTGCACTGCCTCTGCTCTGTCCTGCTGGCTTGGCATCTAAGTATGTCATGTCTCTCCTTTGTGTATGATGAGTGTGTTCCTCTGGTTTCACAAGATCTGTCTTGCCTTTGGAAGCTCTCTTCCTGAATGAAGTTCTGATTATGATGTGATTTTCTTTTTCATCTCTCTCGCCTTCTTCTTGTGTTTCTTTTATTTCTGCATGTGTCATGCAGTAAGAGGCAAAAGCCTGCAGCCTGACTGTGAGATGATGTCCCAGATTCATAAAACATTAACTAGTTCTTTTCAACTCTTATTTATTATTTATCATCCATATTTCATTTTCCTTTGAGAGGACCTGTATGGGCGTGCACAAGCTTACGCATGTTGGTGTACCCTTCATTGTATGTGTTGCAGTGGGTGTGTTCACTTCAGTGCACTGCCTCCACATGGAGTAGTACAATTTATATACTTAGAGACTACAGACCTCCGGCTTCATGTTTCTGATCTCTCAGATGTGAATCTTTGCCTCACATCTGGCCTGGCACCGAGGTTAAAGTGGCAGAGCAATTTAGCAGCACCATTAAAGCTTTTAGCCTCAGATTCTTTCCATTACTTTAGCTCCTTAGGATTATAGCCTCTGGATGGTCTGTTGGTGGGTATAACCACTAATCCAGTTCATTTCAAGTTTGCCGTTTTATTCGTGGCGTAGTGAAAGACATACTTGCTAACTAGGGTCGTAAACACACGTTCTCACGCAATAAAAGATACGATATATAGAAAATAATCTGATCATACCCTTTTTTTTAAATGATAATCCCAAAGGAGTCTGGAAATCTAGAGAGAACCCGACAGCATTTAGTGTCTCTCTTCACGCCCTGTCATTAAGTAACGTTTCTCTCTTTACAAATACTTTTTACTTTCTTTCAACACATTTGAACCTTTATCAAAATACTGGCATACATTACCTCCGTTACAAGTTACTTTGATAATTACTTCAGTGTGCATATGATTAGATTTCCAGGTGCAAAGTACAGCCTGTGGTAGAGAGGGAAAAATACAAAAGGATTTCAGTTAAATACTTAAAGACGTGTTTTTGAGGTCCCTGATGTTTTATCACTTGTGTACAAGATCGTCTTTGATTTCTTCAGTAGTCTTTGGTTTGTTCTTGCTTAGCCTCACAATTTCGAAGATATACAGAGTTGGTTTTTCAAGTGTATTCATGCCGTACAAATAAAACTGACAGTAAAAGCACAAACACTGAAACTGTAGTCAAACACAATTTTACAAGCATGAAACACAAATTCTAAAGCGGAACAGTGTATAAAATATTTGTAAAGATTTAAATAAAACAAGGATCTCCGTCATATTCTGCATTCACTCATCCAAAAACGTGTAATTTTATAATCGGCAGCTTTTCACTCTAGGTGATAAAATACATGTAAAGTGGGCTAACGCATTTAAAGGGTTAGTAAGTTCTTGTTTAGCCATGTTAGATCTGTAAGTACTGTGAGGAGTGGCTTTTATCTGGGAGGAAAATATTACACTGCTACACTGCTTGTAGTGGTAATTTGAGCTCGTCAGGGATATAGTGCTGCTTCTCGTAAATAAACGGTGCTCTTTACTTTTCTGAAGCCCTGCTCAGACCCTGCTGGAGACAAGCTTTCTCATTCGTCCATCATCTAATGTGTCAATTGTGTCAGCCCATTGTGCCAAGCTCTAGATTTTTATTTACTAATCTCTGTGTAACAATCAAAGGCTGCACACAGAAGCACGTATGCCATAGTTTAGTTAATGTTATATGTCAACCTATCCCTTCTTAGTAAAATGCTGATGTAGTTGGCATTGACATTCTCTGCTTCTCTGTCTGTTCATCTCTCCCCTTTCGCCCTCTACTCCCCTCTCACCCTCCTTCCCTCCATTAGATCCTCCCACCATGCCTTCCACCATTACCGCTCCTGTCCTAACTGGCTCTTCCTCCTCCACCTTTGTGGATGAGAAAGGCCTTGTCCTTCTGAGCTCCCCCACACTTGAAGCCCTACCTGAAAGTAATCTTGGTTCCATAGTGGGTGGGGCCGTGGGAGGGGCCTTGTTCCTGCTACTGCTGTTGTCTCTGGTTGGCGTCTGTTACCTACGGAAACAGCAGACGTTTCATGGGAACTACTACACCAAGGAGTACCTGGGCCCCAGTGATCTTCAAAAGGCCCCCACGCAGCATGAACTCCATCCTACCAAAGCTGGCAGCAGCTCTAACCACCGGGACCACGACCGAGAGGAGTGGGGCGACCGCCACCTCAAAAATGAGCGTGACCGCCGTCACCATAGCAACTATAACGGAGAGGAGTATCCTGTTAACGGCTACACAAGGGCAATGAGGGAGAGCAATCGCCACAATCATCAGCAGAATAACCATCATGAACACGCACAATATTCTACTCCACAGCAAGCCCGAAGTGCCAGATACCCTCATTCACCCAAACTACAGGGAAACGGCTCCCCCTACCTGTCAGATGACTGCTACGATAGCGGTCCAGAGGGGGATTATGTGTCGCACACAGATGGCTCAGTCATTTCACGTAGGGAGTGGTATGTTTGACAAGCTACCTGGATCTGCAGGAGCAGAAATACAACAGAAACGGAAAGGTTTTGTTAATTAAGTTAGGAGGAAACACCTTACTTCAGTACGCGCATACACGTCTACTAATCTCTATTCTCTAGTTCCCTTGTTTTGTTCAAGCGTCCTGGTTGACACTTGAGATATGATGTTTCTGTTTTTGATGTGGACAGACTATGGACTGTACAACCAGTTTGACAGTCAACATCCATGTCTACAGAATTGGGCATGCCACTAGTTTGTGTGTGTAGAGACTAACAAAAGATGTAATGTATGTGTTGTCTCTGCCTTACTACATGGACTGCCACAGTTTATTTAGCATTACTAATGACTTTTGAGTGGAAGCCCTGGGGGCTTCAAGATCACACGTGGTTTATTTAGAAGAACGTTTTTGTTTTTGTTTCTACAAAATCAGAATTTTTTGTGACACTAGCTTATTTGTATTTGTATGTGTTGATACGACTCACACACATTAGCTTAAAAGACCTCTGACCTCTCAATGTGATTAGCTGATATTCAAGAATGGTACTGAATTCACAACTGGAGGTAAATCCATGAAACTTAGATGGTCCTTTTCCCAAAACTCAGTAAGACACAGCAGAGCCATAACAGACACATTTATTTAAGAGGATTTATCTCCCTGACAAATCTGGTCCCTTCTTGACTGATGACCACTCCGCACTGATGGTCACAAAATGTATTGCAATGCCTTTTGCAGAACTTTATAATGGATAACTAAATCATTAGACCATTTGTTTTCTCTACGCTTAAGTAAATCACAGTGGAAGAATTGTGAGTCTGAGGACTTGACCACTGAATGTCCTGGTGATGTGTGAACCTTAAGAGCATTTCACCTGCATTTTCTCAGCTCGTCTTACGTCCCCGGGAGGGAGGAATGGCGAGAGAACAAGCAGGATCGGTGCACCATACACTGTAACAACAAACTATTGTCATACAGGTCAAGCCTTAGTATGCAAAACTGCCACAACATTGTCCAAGTTGGTATAAGCAGAAATAATAATTCTTCAGTTCAACCTCGTTAGCATTTGTGTGATTTACTGATTTATGGGAAGTGTTTCAGGTTGGCGATCCTCCTCAGTTAGCCACATATTTACCCTGTTGTCTGTGCGATGATAATGGATCTGTTTGAGAATTTGAACCTTGGCACCAAACCAGGGCTCTTGGAAATTCAGGAGTGCTATCAGCAGGGGCATTGTTTAAAGCAGGCTACTGTATGGCAGCCACCATACACTGGCCTCCTAGTCACAAAGTATTTAGTTGCACAAAGAAATCATTCAAGAATGCCGCCAGTACACTCTACAACACTCGACCACTGATGGTCTAATTTCACCAGTCGGAGTAATCTGTAGAAACAAGACTTGACTGTGTCACAGTTACAATCTGAGGCATTAATAGGCTTATTGTTGCTTATCCATCAATGGAGTGTGCAACTGCAAGCTCTCACATTCGCTAGTTCTTTTACAATTTAACATTTATTAGTACCAACACAGTAAAATATACATTATGTAGACAAATCAGTTCATCGTGATGGATGTGTTTTCACTCTCACCTGTGATTATCAGCACTTTTTTTACTCAGCTTTTCATCCACAGCACAGGACAGACAATATTTTTGTTGCACTCATTAAATCAAGTAGCTATAAAATAATACACCATGTGTTTTTTATTTTACCTAAAACATATTTCAGGCTGGATTTACAATTAAATCATGCATTCATATGTAACCAGTCACATTTTATTGCCAATCAAGACTCAAAACGTTGCAGGACAAACCAAGTACTGTGATTGAACTGAGGACAAAGTGTTTTACATGTCGGTGTCACTGGGCGGTGGAGCCCCAGTAGTTCACGAGTCTAACACAGACAAAGCTATTATGGGTTTAAAGACGAATATTAGTTTTTGTATACGATTAAATCTAATTTGTTTTTGCACATGCACCTGTTTACCAGACTGCATGGAGGAGATCCAACAGTTTCTTTCATGTACACTAGTTGTGAATACATGCCAACCTTAGTAGTATGGTCACCTATACAATATTTGCTGCCAGATGCCAAATATTTGTTTAACTTGTATGTATAAATATGATGATGGCAGCGTCTCACATAAGTATTACTGACTAGATAACAACTGATCCTTAGCTTATATAAACGACTAACGTATCACTGTTGTATACAGGGTCTTGTAGCCTGAAATAGAAATGAAAAGATGCTTTAATGTTACAGTAACAGTTGTCAAATTGGGAATTAGTTGTTATGTTGTTATGAACCCTCACTAATTATTTGTCAGGGTGTGAATTTTGTGCAGTGAATAGGCCGCAGTTGTCATCATGAGATTTGATAATGAGCCACTGGAACTCGCAAGCGAGAGAATATGACCCCTAACGGCAATTTATGTTGTTTCCAATGCTGTGCAGTACAGTAGAAGTAATTTATCTCCATAGACAAAAGGTGTGCGTCTCAGTAACCACTTGAATGTTTGTTACTGAAAGAATTCATTGTCTTACTTGTCACAACAGAACATCTTCCTCTGATGTGCCCATTTTCCATCTCTGAGATTTCTACTGTCAACGCTGTACCATAGCGGTGAAAAGGAATTTTATTTGTGGTGCTGGAAGCTTTGAAATATTTAACCTCACGATCAAAAGTTTTCATTTGCACCCTTTCTTTAGTAGGGTGTAGTCTGAATGAAAAGCATTGACAGTGTGGATTATGTAAAGCACCAAGGACACTATTTCTTCAAAGATATTTTGCTGTTAAGTTTCAACACTGGCTTTCAGTGTCATAAGCATCACAAACAATATTCCATCCGCCTCTGTTGTATTGGGGTGGAGATGTGGATGAATATCTCAAAACTTGGGCAAACACATCTGACCTATCCGGGTGTTTAAGTGAGAATATGTTTGTTATTTGGGTGAACTAACCCTTTAATAGGAGGGTCCAGATTAAGTGTACAGCTAGCAGGTAGTTAGCTGATAGCCTCAGTTAGAGTGATTAATCAAAAGTATTGTTTTTGGGTTTGGCGTGCCGCTGACACCTATTCATTCTGCCTTTCTGCTCACTTCCACACGAGTGCAGAAAACAAGAGGAAACACGGCAGGCTGAACCCTTGTGTTTGCTTCTATGCACTAAGACGGAAATTCCTCTAATCGATACACTATTTTTGCTCGGCTCGTCTGTTTGGAGCCCTGCACCTGGATTAATGAAGTTCTTTTGTACTGTGACATTTTGTATAGAAATCAGTCATCAATATCCCTACCTTGAGAAAAGTCCTTCATTTTGGGTTGAGAACTACGACTAGTGCCTTAGATACCTAGAAGAAATAATGTCTTATTGTTTACTTTTGGAACCTGTTTTCTTGCTCTGTGAGGTTTATTTGTTGCGTCTTTGTTTTGATTTTTCACTGCATATTGTGTGTTAGGAAGAATTCGTAGTGCCATATTCACTTTTCTGCCCTCGTCACTTGACAGTAAATGACGCAGTATATTTGCAAACCTAGAGGCATTAAAAAAAAACACACAAAAAGACGAAGCTTGAATGACTTTGGATGTAAAATTAGTTACGTCTTCTCTACTTCACAGGTACCTGTCAGGGGTTTTTGGTTTCTATAGAGTCACTGGTGTTCAAAAGACTGAAGAATTAGCTTCGGTCTCACGTTGTCAATGAAAAGCACCTTGTGGTTTTGTTTGTTTTTGTATATACAGGAGAAAATGTAAGTTTCTGGAAGAAAAAAATACTATTTATGTCAGTGACCGCAGTGGAGCATTATTTTGTCAAACCTTTTTGAGATACTTAAGTTCAATAAAGCACCTTAGCACCTGTGAGTTCTTTTCTCTGGAGGTTTTTGAGCTCGCCGTTACTCAGACTGCTCAGTCTCAGCTTCTTTGTTCATCTATAAATGACATCATCTCTAGCTCCCCAACGCATAACGCTGCGTAACACCCCCCTCCACACACACACACACACACCCCAAACCAGTATGTGGGACGCGGCGGATGATGTAATCCAAACTCATTTTTTCTCACTTTATCTCATTTTTATTACTCTTTAGCAACAAATAATGATTTAGTGTGTTAATTTACTGCCTCTGCTGTTTGGTTAAATACTGCAAGACTGAAGTGTCCCTGTCCGCTGGTGTTCCTGTGGTCAGGGGGGACACCCAGCAGCACCTCCTCCTCACCGGTCCTAGTGTGCTTTGTTTCAGGACAGAAAGGCCCTCGCTCTCCCCTACAGCTCCTCTCCTTTGTGAATCCACCACCCTCCCACCCCCGTGTCTTTCTCCCACTGTCTACCAGCTGGTAAAATTAAACGCTGAGTGTTTCTGACTGGCCCGAAGTCCCCACTCTCCAGCCCATTGACTGTCCCCATGGCAACAAGCTCATCTGGAGCTGCTGATGGAGGCTGTCTTCCTACAAGCTCTACCTGGCCACAGCAAAGCGGAGGGAGAGGGATGCAGGGGCCTGCGTGGAGCTGAGAGGTTAACTGTGCTGCTGTGAAAGGCGAGAGCAGAAAGAGAGAATTAGCTAGTGGAACTGAAAATGGCCCATTACGCCCTGCTGCACCACTGAGCTCCTCTGGCTATGAGGACGTATCGCACCAATGTGACCTTGACATTGTTAAGCTTGCACCCCAGGTCCTCAAGACACACTTCCCCTAAAAGTCTTCATTTCAGCTGACCTCTGTGCCTTCTACAGATCTTATCATGGTCACTGCAGCTGTCATTCTGACCTTGAAACGGGGCATGCTCAGTCTGAAAATACATGGTGGAGCAGCTCAGTAGCAGTAATGATGTCAGCCGGCATTGCTTGAATTTGTTTGAGACACTCGTGCAGAAGATCAGCGGATTTGCTTTTTGCCTGCGACACAACAGTTTCCAAGGATACTTTTCACAACACACAAAGGAGTGAGCAAACGTCTCAGGCAGCACAGAGGGATGCAGCACTGACAACTGTGTGTGAGGCACAGACTTTGATACCAACTCCCCAGCAGAGGTGGGATCAAATTGTCACGGTCATCGAACAGAAAATATTGAAATAACCTTCCTTCCCCCACCCACCCACCGCTGTTACATCTGCTCCCTGTGGGGTCTGTTGTCTAGGCAGTACCGTGACCCTTGAGGTTTAAGAATAGAGGGGAGCGGGGGGTGGTATGTCTTGCCATCACTTGTTCCCTTACTTCTGTTCAGGCCACGAGGTGCGCTGTGTTTAATTTATAATAAGTCTGTCTGCTAGTCTGACCTCGTCGAGCACTTCTCCCGGCTTCACAGCGATGATGTTCGTGTGATAAAGTGCTGAAGTAGGAGAGTCTTGCGAGGGACAGACAGAGCTTGAAGCCAGATTCCAGTGAAGGGACAGTTGATCCACCACTAACACCAGTAATCCAAGCCCCTCCAGAATAGATGGTATTTAAAACAATAAAGAGCTCAAATGGGAGGGAAAACTCAAAACGGAACAATGCAATTGTCCTAAATAATCTTATTTTTAGCTAAAGCATGTAAGAAACACACTTCCCAAGCCGTCCGTTTTAACCATTCACAGCAATCTTGTTAGATGTGGAGTTGTATTCCTGTAGGTGCTCCTTGCATTGCAGTTTTTGTATCCCTTGTCACACCGTGAAAGTCCCTGAAAATGTCTGTCACCAGGCATTAAAGCAGCAGGCTTGATGAGCTACATTTTTAAAGGCATTTTGATCAACTCAAGAGGCCCTTGTCATAGTTCAGCAGCCATCAAAGGTAATCGAATGGTTATTAACTGTTAGAGGACAGCATGAATAGAGAAGAGGGGAAAGAAGGGGGAGGGGAAGAAGTGGCGTTCAGGGGCGAGCACAGAAATCCCAGCTTGTTCAATCTGCATCATAATTGAACTGTTATTTAGAATTCTTATCTCAACACATTATTGATTTTCCCTCCCACTTGAACTGCTAAATCAAGTGGAATTGACCATTACACATTTTGCCTTCCCTGTCACCTTTTTGTCCTCCAGTGTCGCACATTCAGAGTTTTACACATTACTGCTGATTGGCCAAAGCTTGCCGTTCTGCGAGTTTAATGCATCTTAATCACGATTAATCCTAATCCCCTCAGTGGACAGAATGGAGCATATGCAAGCATATGGTCTAACAAAGCTAATTCAGCACACACTGTAATAACCCCCGCGCCAAAGACTGATGAACAACAATGTAGAGACATGGATGGGTGGAAAAAGGTTAAGATGTACAATGAATAACTGGTGAATAACTGAGTTTTTAACATGCAGGATATTCTAACTGAATTTAACACAACTGCAACAACCCTATTATAATATACTAGTAATGTTTCCTTGCTTAATAAACTTATAGTTGCATACATAAATGCTATCCAATACAGATTTGGATACAACAAAACAGTCATTAAGCAAGCACAATTTTGCAAGTGCTTCAGGTGTTTATGCATCATAAAAGTCATATTTTATCAGTAATTTAAATGGCACAGGGTTCAACTTGTTTAAAAGATTAACTAGGAAATTAATTTATTTGCTTACCTGCCAAAAATGAGAGAAAATAAACACTAATCAAGCATTTGCCCTTTAAATTTAAAGCTAACGTTAGCAGCTGCTTAGCATAGCATTGAAAACAACTTGCAACAGTAACAGATTCTACCTACCCACATTTCTAAAGCTTATTAATTATATGTTGTTTATTTAATCTCTACAGAAAAGGTTAAAAATGACTAGTTTTGGCTTTAATTTAAACTACTTTAGTGACTTCAAAGCTAAGCTAACCTCTAGGTAGCTTCATATTTAGCATACAGACTTGACAGTGGTTTCAGTCCTCATCTGGTGAATAAGCCCATAATTTCCCAAGCTTTTCCTGTAATTTATTCATGTTTATCAGGTTCTTTGCCAGGTCTAGCTGTTAAAAAAGCAGATTTATACATGTAGGAAAGGAAGATGCCTGCAGCAGTTAGAACTAGCATCCACGAGGAAAGTAACATCCAGTAGTCGTTTTAACCTCAGTCTCTGACCGTGTTTGTTGCAGCCCATCTAGTGAGGGGAAAGAAAGCAACGTTAAACCAGATGTTTTTCATAAAATAATGTTATAAAGCTATTATTTCATCTGGCAAAACAAAATGTCTGAGGCTGACTACAAAAAGGGCTTGTATTTCCTCTTAAAACAGTTAAATATATAACGAAAAGAGGGTTTCTTACAAGTAAAATGAAGGACAATCAAACAGCACCCCTTACTCTAGTGTGGATAAACACAGGAATGTTGAGTGTTAGTATCTAGGCCTGGCCCCGTCCCCAGCTAGTTAGACCTCTGGACCTAGATGTAAGGTTACCACAGAAACTATACAACAACATCATAACAAAAGGCATATTGGCGAGCTGCTCACTTTACATCATAGCCACACTCTATGTCAAGCTGAGCACAGTTTTATATCCCTCTAGTCCCCAAACGCATCCACTGGGTTGGAGGTCCGGACTGGATGTCGCTCTAATCAGGATCCCCGGTGCGTTGAGCAGTAGACGGGAACGTGGGGTGAACTCAGGAGCTGGAGCCAATCTCGTGAAGGGCATCCTAATCTGCATACAAATTAAACACTACAATAGGGGGTTAGACACCAAAGTGATGCACTACAAAGCGAGATTAATGGGTTGGTGAGGTACGTTGAGCCCAAAGCCAGAGTTTCCAATGTCATGAAGGTGGCTCTGTTTTAACCTGCTAGATCATCATGGTAACTGATGCTGTACAGGTACACCTTCAGAGTTTGGGGTTTAAATCAGCTGTAAGATCTGCAAGTTTTCTCTATGATTAATACAGAATCTCAGCTCAGGGGATCTGCAAACCTGTTGGGCTGTACGTTAGTAATACCACTGAATGCAAACTGTTTCCCATTGCCACAAGAACCTACATTTGGTGATGCAGAAAATTCATAAATAGGATTTTATGTTATGTTTATTTTGTGATTTGCTGCCCAGCCTGTTTTACATTGCTAATAGAAGCCAAATTAAAATACTGATTAGTCTATTGGTATGTATAGCAGAGAATATTCAATCAAAAACTTTAATTTCACTTTCATTCGGCCAAAAACGAAAATGATTTTCACGTATCCTTCGTCATGGGACAGTCTAAGACCTAAATGCAATTCTTCAGTATATTGTTTATATGTGTTTAGTTTGAAGTTTTGGAGTAATGTGCAGCTGTTATATTAGCAATAGGTGCATAGAGTGGTAAAATAAGTATATAATCATGATCTAACCTTTATTGATCCCCTTGGGGAAACTCCTTCTCTGCATTTGACCCATCCTATTCAAAGTTAACCTTAACTATACATACTAGGAGCAGTGGGTTGCCGTGGTGCACCGCCCGGGGAGCAGTCAGGGGTTAAGGGACTTGCTCAAGGGCCCACAGTGGTGGTGACTGGGACAAGCGGTCGCTCTTGCAAGTCCGGGGGCTGAAACCAGCGACCAACTGGTTACAAGTTTGCTTCACAAACCACTAGGCCACCACTGCCCTCACCACATATATTAACTTACACAATTTTCTACCAGCCTTGCTTTCTTGCATCTACCGATACAAATTTATATTCATCATAGCTCTCCATTACACCAGCCTGTTCCTCTCAACTGAGGTAGTTGGCATGTAATTGGTCTATTTTGTCAAATGATGCGTCAAACACCACCTTTTATGTCAATTTGCAAGAGTGTGAAGAAGAACACCTGGGTTAACAAATAAAGTGAATACCCACCAGCATTATACAGATTACCTCTGCTTGGGGTTTTAGGTTTTGTTGAGCCGGCTAACTCAATAAAAGCCTGACTGTTTCAAACTTGCTTCGTAGCTGCGGCTAGAACAATGTTAAAGCTAAAATATGTTTTTCCATCCAATATTTTCTAAATGTTAGCTGTTCTGAGAAAATCCCTTTGTTTTTAGATATTCTATCAGTAACTAACTAATATGTTAATTATTTACACCTGCAGTGCGGAGCTTTTGCCTCCCCTTTCAGGCAGCGGCTTCCTCTGAATGCTAAGTCCCATTTTTATCTGGAACATCAGAAACTTTTCTTGGACACTTCCTTGGTTTTCCCATCAAAGGCTCCTCCTAGTTGCTGTGTCCTGCTCAGTCTGCATCAATACGTTTGCTTCCTCTTCAGCTCTGTCGACCCGATCATTGCTAGTTGCCTTAAAATGCATTGAAATGTCGCCTCAGACACCACATTTAAAACTCTGCCACACTTTGAAATACAGAGAGATTTACCAGGAGCTGACAGGCTTAATCAGCATTGTGTGAACTCATCCAGCAAGGGCTTGAATGTAATTGAAGATCATTTATATGTAAAATCCTGCAGTTCCACATTCATGGGTCCCTTTTATTCAAAATAATAATACATTGTAATTATAGCGCACATTTCAAGATGCTCAAAGTTGCTTCACAGCTCTCCTTTCCTTCTAGCAGCCAGGATAGTCCTTGAGCACTGAGCACACATAATGACGGAGCAGCTTGTACTGTTCAGAACAAAATGTGCTCCAGTTAACAAAAAAGTTTGACATGTAGCATTTAACAGCGTTTCAGAAATGCACACTCCCTTCCCGAAAAACTGCTACTAAATTGTATCACTCTTTACCTGCAAACAGGGCAAATGTCAAAACTGTAGAAGTGTTCTGTATCTCCAAGTTGGAACTCCTATTAGTGTTGCCTCTAGAGGGAACAGGCTGTACTGGGACTGTGGGCCTGAGAAATAACACCGAACCTGAACAATATGAGCTCTGATTCATCTGCTGCCAGACTCGGTTATTTGTCTTCTCCGTGTTTTTGTGTGTTTGTGGCGTACTGGAAGCTTCTCTCTGCTCTCTCCTCAGAACAGTCCCAGGCCGAGAGGTCGAGCTCCATCACCGTGGCCGGAGCCGTGATGGGCGCGATCCTCGCTCTCTTCCTCATCGCCGTCTTCATCATTGTGATCCTCACCGCTCGCAAAGCCCCTCCAACAGCCTTCACCGACAAAGTGTAAGTCTGACAAATAATTCATGCTGGAGAACATGCTCGGCTGGTTAATTAATGACATGATACCTCGTGAGGTGACTGAAGCCCACCGGTGGGTTCAGGGAGTTGCTGCTTCCTCCTGTGGAGAGTTCTGCAGCGGTGCGCGGCCTGGAGCAGGGAGTCTGCAGGACAAGGTTGAGGGGTGGCAGATAATTGCTGTCTTGGCAGCGAGCCCTTGTCCTATTTTGTTCGGTCTGCTCCTATAGTACACCGGCACTCATGTTAATGTTAGAGCAAAGAAGAATAACTCCGAGGTTAAATTATTTACAGAGGGAGCTGGGTCACACTCTGCCCGAGTCCTGTGAATGACATTAAATGCTTTCTTTTATGCGTTCCAGGGCTTGGAGATGAAACCTTGTAGGTTTTGATTAGCTCTGCTCCTGACATTAAAGTTCACACAGCCACTCTGAGGTGTGCTTCATGTGTCAAATACCGCTGATGAGCCAACTGCCCCTTACATAATGTTATGAAGCTGCAGGCTGAACCCCTCATCTATTACTGCCGGTGTAAGATTCAGCATGCTCACTGAATTCCTGGAGTTAGAGGTGCTGCCATATACCTGTATGGACAATTACTGTGACATTTAAGAAATTAAATATTGATATCATGTTAATAATACAAATATGATGATATTGTAAATGATCCAGCACCAGTAACTAGCTTGACACTCCAACATACCAACAACATAGAGCACAGTTACGGTAACAGAATCTCTTCATCTCCCTACCCTCATAATTTGAGTCCAATATATCTGTTAAAAAAGAGAAAAAACACACAATAAACAAAGTTACAGATGACTTTGACTGATTACATGTTGTGATAAAATTGCTATCATGAGTTGTTTTTGCCACAATAATCAGGCAATAGAAAAATCAAAAAATCATAATAGTCCTAACTCTACTTTTTAAATAAATAAATCCTCCTAGAACACTAATTTGATGTCAGCTGCATAAGTATACAGTAATGTATACGTAGGCGTAGATTTAAGGACACATTGCCCTCGATATTTAGAGCGTATGCATTTGTGTCCTCCAATAAAAACATGAATGAAGCAAAAGACTTGGCTAAAAAATCGCTATAACCCTAACCCTAACCGTAATGTTCCAAAAAGAATGAAAGACCACTAAGACGCAACAATGCATCAGACAGTGGTCGGTCTTTTTTCTTTAGCTGCTGCTTTTTTAACTCTCAACACATGAATTATGAGCTCATACAACCACTATACTATTGTGTAAAATGTAATTAGATCCATGTATTCCTTTATATTTTGAATTGTCACCTTTTGTGTTTTCCTTTCCATTAACAAAGACATTTTTTAGTGCATTTCTTGTGCATAAAATTCAACAGATACTCAAAAATCTAATTGGGAATCGATGTTTCATCCCCAGTGTTCAAATCAAACCTATGCCCATGGATAAAAAAAATAAAAAAGGATTGAAATTGACAGAATGTACAAGTAGTACAGCAGGAAGTTCGCCCAACTGTGGGGTTCTGTAATCTCACATTTTCTCTTATTGTCCCAAATAAAAGCCCTCAGTGATCTCATGAATTAATACATTTGTTTCTTTAATCAGATCATACTCTCCCGTGTCAACATTTTCATCCTAATTTCAGTGACAGCACCCTCTTCGGGGGAAATTTGCAGGAAATTTACTGCGCCTGCTTCAGACTGAGTTTCTCAGAGCCTGCCGAGTGTCTGAGCAGCGACAGTAAACAGCATGAGTTACGACGGCTGGGTGTTGGTGTCGGGGCGTGGGCCCTGCATCACCACGCTGACACTACAGGACGGTCTATCTCGCCATGTGTTGGTCTGGTCAATGCCACGACAAACTTAGCATCTTAAGTGTGACCGTGGCTGGAAGTCCCGGAGGAACGAGGGAGGTGGGGGGGGGGAGGTTGACGCAGGCCTCGTCCCTCTGCTTCATCACACGTGAGTGTAGGATAGCAGGTCACTGGGAGGACTGACTGTAATTTCTTCTCCCAAATACGAAAGAGAAGCATTAAGCGACACGCGGCGTAAAGAAAATCAATGCCTGTCAGGGTGTCTTTTTATGAATGGCCAAGGTCAGATCTGAGGTTTCGGTTTTAGTAGTGGACGGGGATTTCAACAAATTAACAGAATCACTCTGACTTCAGCATCTTACAGGAGTTTAGAGGAGCGGCTGTCGAAAATGTTCCAATTTACTGCTATGCATGAAAGTCCATCACCTTCATGTTGTCAGATATCCTCAACCCCTTTGATTTAGTATAATAGCATTAGTTTAATTGGAAAGCATTGGTTAAAGACATACCTGAGTGATTGAGGATTGTGTTTCCATAAAGCTGCAGGAGACACATTTATAAAATAATGGTCAAAAACTGACTTTTATTCTTTAGATTTGGTCAAGCTGCAAAAATGCTGGATCTCACATTTCCCATATTCTTCTTGATCCTCCCCGCCTGATAAATGCCCTTTAAAACTCCACACCTCTAGTTGCTGCGATCTCAAAGCCAAGATAAGCTGCGCAACATCAATACGACTTCATTTGACTCAGAAGGTGTTTCTTTAAGCAGCCGTCCTTCGAATTTGATCCAGTAATTGATTTTGCACCAAACTTTTATTCTGCTTCTTTCTACTGTAATTACAGTGTGTCCTCTTTTAGGAGTCTGTCTGCTCCAGAAACAAAACAACAACTAAAATCTCCCTTCAGCTGCGTTTCATTTTCGTCTTTGTCTTTCTCCGAAGGATTGACCTTCCTCCGACGCACAAGCCTCCTCCGCCCTACTCGGAGAGAGCACCGGCTGTTCCTCTGGGAGTCCACGCATCACAAGTAGCCTGGCTGTGTCAGGTAAACCCCACTCCCCCTTTTATATTTATTTATTTTTTACAGCCAATTCAGAATCCAGTGTGTGAATCACCACATCTCCAATACCTTGTTAGCTAATGATGAGTGCTGAGTCACAACAGGCATTTATAGCAACCTACTGACTGTCATTATCTGTTTTTATTAGGCAGAACACCTCATGGCTGCACTCGTTTAGCATGTAGGAGAGTTTAAGGTTTAATTTGGGCTCTTTCAAACATGACAGGACGATCGTAGTAGAAGATAAAACTACTACAAAGTCTGGATGATTTCTTTTGTCTTTTATAATCTACAGAGTCGCAGAGCAGAGCGCAGGTACGAGCACGGCGACAGGCAGCAGCAGCCCTCAACAAGGCCGACAGTGGCGGGATCACAGAGCTCCACCCAGCAGCCCTCCCGCCTGGAGTGGGTGTGTCATCAGAGCGGGACAGACCGAGTGTACATCAACCACCGAGAACACTACGTCTGACTGATGTCGTGAACACAGTCCAACCGATCACCCGCCCGATTCGCTGACATCCAGGGGGAGTAAACAGGTGGCAGCGTTAGAGGAAAACACCTGTTTTCACACGTTTTCTGAACTGACACAACTCTCATGTGTGTAGCAGCCAGTTAGCTTAGCTTAGCACAAAACTGGAATCAGGGCGAAACAACTAGTGCATTACCCACAATGTGAAAATGTCTCTTTTTTATATTTTGTTATTTTCTTTTGCAGATATTCCGTATTTATCAGTTTTCAGTGTTTGATCTCACGTCATGATGATGCTTTAGCAAAACTCATCCTATCATCCTGCCCTCCTGATCTGTTTGTACTCTATATTTCTATATAAATCCGTGATTCTGTATCACCAGAACAAGTTCTGAGGTCCAGTGAGACTACATATACACCGATCAGGCATAACATTATGACCACCTGCCTAATATTGTGTTGGTCCCTCTTATGTGGTCAAAAATGCTCTGAACCATTGGGGATGGACAAGAGGACCTCTCAGGGTGTCCTATGGGGTCTGGCACCAGGATGTTGACAGTGGATCCTTTGGGTACTCTGGGTTGCGCAGTGGGGCCTCTGTCAATCCAACTTGTTCCACTGCATCCTGTTGATGCTTGATCAGAATGGGGTCTAGGAAGTTTGGAGGTCAAATCAACATCTTGGGCCATTGTCATGTTCCTCAAGATGTTCCTGATTGTTTGATGTTTTTGCCATGTGGTGGGGTGCATTTTCCTGCAGGCGTAGGCCAGTGACATTTGGGATTTCCATTTGCATGAGGGAGTGTGCTTGTTCTGGGACAATGTTTATTTGGGTGTCTAAGTCTCATCAACACAGATGCCAAAATCCAAGGTTTTCC